>JAJQKJ010001946.1:0-52878 GCA_029574335.1 Rana kukunoris
TACCGCCTGCATATAAGGACCATGGTAAAGGCAAAACCAAAAGGTATCTAGGTCATCAGAGAGGACCCTGAGCTAGCCTTGTCTTCCTGATGTTTAAAGGAAGAAGCAGGCGTCGGGCGAGGTTTCACCTAAAGATGGGCCCGGGAATGGATACTTCCGCTGTTTCCTCCAGAGTAGGAGATGCCGGTTATTGCGGCAGGATTGTGGGGCCCAATTCCGCGAGGGAGTTCTTTACTGCATTTTTTAGGTAGGTCCACCACTCGCAGGCTTTCGGGCCTTCTATCCACTGGGCAATTTTGACAGACCAGATTGCCCGGAAGTGGGGTGGCTCCCCGGGACTGACATTTTGGAGATCTAGGCTTCGGAGAGCATGAGTGACAGCGTTTATTTGGCCGATGATTTCCTGCCACTATGATCGCTATGCTTGGATGACCCGTCTCTACCGGAAATAGGATCGCCATAGTCCTCATGTCGCCTTGAGGTCCTCTTAGACGTCTTCTGGCGTACAGGGCTGAAAAGGTACCAGCCTCGGTGCACTCTTTTTTTTTTTTAAAGATCTGTAAACTTACCTGGGCGTAGGTCCTTACCTCAGCTGTAGAGTAGGATCTTGTACGGGCGGCGAATGGCTCATACTGGGTGGCTTAGCAGAAGTAGCAGCCAAGAAAAGGATAGAGAAGGATCCGGTGGCCAGACCCAAATTTGGGAATTTACCTCTGAATAAATGGTGTGATTTTATTTATACACACATACACATATATATATATATACACATACATATATATATATTTTTTTTTTTAGTTCCCGGAAACACGAAAATATATATTTTATTTTATATGTGTATTTATTAGGGTTGTCCCGATACCACTTTTTTAGGACCGAGTACAAGTACCGATACTTTTTTTCATGTACTTGCCGATACCGAATACCGATACTTTTTTAAATGTCATGTGACAGTTTTCAAACCACAATACAGATTAAGGATATTTTCTTTAGAATTATGAAGAACTCTAACTCAAGACATTATAAAAGACTAAAAATTAGTAAAAATTAATAAAAAAAAAATAATTTTCTTGTCACGCAGTAGTAAAAACTCAAAGAATTTTCACAGAACATGTTGATAAATACAAAAAAAGTATTCTATTTAGGTATCGGGAGCATTTGCGCGAGTACAAGTACTCCCAAAAATACTCGGTATCGGTCCCGATACCGATACTAGTATCGGTATCTGGACAACCCTAGTATTTATCCTTTAATAAAAAAAAATTATTTATTTTTTTACCTATATTTCTTTCTCATTTTTTTTTTGTTATACATTTTAGTATATAAAAGAAACCTAAATAAACATATAATACACATATCCCCTGTATTTATTCAAAAAAATATGTATATATATCTTTTATTTTTTACTTTTACTTCCCTGGATCTTCCGAGCGTGTAGTTCTTCCTGCAGCCTTTAGGTGTCTCCCTGAAGCCACTAGAGGGATCAGTCCTGTGCCTGACGCTCTGTGGGTGAAAAGCATCGCTCTGCCTCTAACCAAAATGGCCACCGCGGCCTCCGGATCCACCGCGCATGCGCCGACCGACGGGACGAGAACCCGGAAGACGCGCACCGCCGACAAGTGCGTAGAGCACGACGCAGGACGCTGGAAGTAGATAAAATACTGGTGCTGAGCGACCGCGGCTCCTAAGGAGCTGGGAAAGTTACAGGGGACTAGGCAAGTAAAGAGGGGAAACAAATCAGAGGAGACCAGATTAAAGGAAAGTTTGGGGGAACCTGGAACAACAAACAAAACAAAAAAAGAAACACAGGAATGGCTGCTACCTCTGTTGCCAAAACTGAGCAAATGCCTAAACAATCGTGCAGATAGAGCTCTTGGTTAAGAGACAAACTGCTTGTCCCAAAAGATCCTACAGAAGGGACTCCCTACCTTATAAGCGCGTTTAGCTGCCCAAGAGAAGGGACCGCCTCCGGGAGAGGCTTGAACCCGGACGGAAGCTGCCGAATGCAGGAGGTAAGGACAAACGACCATAATTCACTGCCATGAGGTATGAGGAAAGAAAGGAGAATGCTGGGGCTGCACTAACCACTTCTTTTATAATATTCACTAGTCCTGAGGGAGGAGCCAAGGCGGAGCTTGTCACAGGTATGTTGCCATGGAGGCACCAGGAAAGTAGAAAGAATACAAAGAATATGATTGGGAGGTGAGGTCTCCAGGGCGGGAAGTATACAGGAAGTAGAAAGAATACAAAGAATGTGATTGGGAGGTGAGGTCTCCGGGGTGGGAAATATATACAGGAAGTAGAAAGAATACAAAGATTGGGAGGTGAGGTCTCTGGGGCGGGAAGTATATAGGAAGTAGAAAGAATACAAAGAATGTGATTGGGAGGTGAGGTCTCTGGGGTGGGAGGTATACAGGAAGTAGAAAGAATGTGATTGGGAGGTGAGGTCTCTGGGGAGGGAAGTAGAAGGAATACAAAGAATGTGATTGGGAGGTGAGGTCTCTGGGGCGGGAAGTATATAGGAAGTAGAAGGAATACAAAGAATGTGATTGGGAGGTGAGGTCTCCGGGGCGGGATGTATACAGGAAGTAGAAGGAACACAAAGAATGTGATTGGGAGGTGAGGTCTCCGTGGCGGGAAGTATACAGGAAGTAGAAGGAATACAAAGAATGTGATTGGGAGGTGAGGTCTCTGGGGTGGGAAGTATACAGGAAGGAGAAAGAATACAAAGAATGTGATTGGAAGGTGAGGTCTCCGGGGCGGGAAGTATACAGGAAGTAGAAAGGATACAAAGAATGTGATTGTGAGGTCTCCGGGGCGGGAAGTAGAAAGAATACAAAGTATGTGATTGGGAGATGAGGTCTCTGGGGCGGGAAGTATACAGAAAGTAGAAAAAATACAAAGAATTTGATTGGGAGGTGAGGTCTCCAGGGCGGGAAGTATACAGGAAGTAGAAAGAATGTGATTGGGGGGTGAGGTCTCTGGGGCGGGAGGTATACAGGAAGTAGAAGGAATACAAAGAATGTGATTGGGAGGTGAGGTCTCCGGGGCGGGAAGTATACAGGAAGTAGAAAGAATGTGATTGGGGGTGAGGTCTCTGGGGCAGGAAGTAGAAGGAATACAAAGAATGTGATTAGGAGGTGAGGTCTCCGGGGCGGGAAGTATACAGGAAGTAAAAAGAATACAAAGTATGTGATTGGAAGGTGAGCTCTCTGGGGCGGGAAGTATAAAGGAAGTAAAAAGAATACAAAGAATGTGATTGGAAGGTGAGCTCTCTGGGGCGGGAAGTATACAGGAAGTAAAAAGAATACAAAGAATGTGATTGGGAGGTGAGGTCTCCGGGGCGGGAAGTATACAGGAAGTAGAAAGAATGTGATTGGGGGTGAGGTCTCTGGGGCAGGAAGTAGAAGGAATACAAAGAATGTGATTAGGAGGTGAGGTCTCCGGGGCGGGAAGTATACAGGAAGTAAAAAGAATACAAAGAATGTGATTGGAAGGTGAGCTCTCTGGGGCGGGAAGTATACAGGAAGTAAAAAGAATACAAAGAATGTGATTGGGAGGTGAGGTCTCCGGGGCGGGAAGTATACAGGAAGTAGAAAGAATGTGATTGGGGGTGAGGTCTCTGGGGCAGGAAGTAGAAGAATACAAAGAATGTGATTAGGAGGTGAGGTCTCCGGGGCGGGAAGTATACAGGAAGTAAAAAGAATACAAAGAATGTGATTGGAAGGTGAGCTCTCTGGGGCGGGAAGTATACAGGAAGTAAAAAGAATACAAAGAATGTGATTGGAAGGTGAGGTTTCCGGGGCGGGAAGTATACAGGAAGTACAAAGAATGTGATTGGGAGGTGAGGTCTCTGGGGCCGGAAGTATACAGGAAGTAAAAAGAATACAAAGAATGTGATTGGAAGGTGAGGTCTCCGGGGCGGGAAGTATACAGGAAGTAGAAAGAATACAAAGTATGTGAACCTATCAAAGGGAGATCTGTGAGCGATGTGAGGAGGCCGGTGAAGGCTGGGAGGGGGGATGGGGTGACTGATAAGGTGCAGGAAGTGTTGGAATGGGACGGGGAGGCTGTTCGTTAGGGGGGGGGGCACAGTGGAGGATGAAAGGAGTTGGGGGCAGAATTTACAGAGACCCCCCCACCATGTGTCACGATTTCCCATGTGTATAGAGGATGATGCCCCCCTCTGTGTGCTTTGGGAGTGGCAGTGATGAACCCCGCCTCCACATGGGCCATAAGATCACTACCAATCAGCGATGTTATGAGAAGTTGGTGTGATGGGGGAGGAGTTGTTGGGGGAGGGGGGGTTATAGACCTACATTACTGTTGGGGGATATATTCCTCCCACATGTGAGGTGTTATAAATGGTAGAAGTGCTCCCCCTAGCTGTAAAGAGCACCTATCATCTGTGGAAGCCGAGGTCTCTCTACAGAGGTCTGACACAAACCCCTCCCCTTCTGCTGAGTCACAGTTACAGCTCTCCAATCAGCAGGCAGTGTGAGCTGTGACTCGGAAGGTGGTGTGGCAGACCTGCTTACACACAGGACAGGCCCTCTGTTTACCTGGGGGGGGCGTGACACACCTCCCGCCCGCCCTCTGCTATCAGAGCACAGGTGACATTCGTAGGCGGGTCTTTCACAGCCAATCAGGAGTCTGTCCATCCCCGCTGCTCCCATCTACTCAGTGTTGTCGTCTGAGGACAGGAAGGAGGAGGGGCCACCGGAGACCGTTCATCCGAATCAGAGCTGTGACCCCGCCCCCACCATTACCGGGAACAATGGAGAAGTCTGATTGGTCATCAATGTGTCATATAATCCCCCTCTGGGGGAGGAGCCCACCAAACATTCTTGGATTTTGGAATTCTCGGGATGAGGATGACTCCGGAGTCCAGAAAATACCGGGTCTGCTGTGTTTTTATCAGATGAGGCGACCTGTCAGAAAGTGTAACAGAAGTGACCTTCCGTCGCCGCCATCTTGGTACACCCCGCACTCCTCCACAGGAAGGATACAGTGAGAAGGCGGCAAGCGGACATCTTGTTACACACTCCGAAAGTCTGGCATTTCACACTTTATTTTTAACATATAGTTTATGTACTTAGAAGTCCGTCTTACAGTTTAGATGTCGAATTTTGAAAGCAGCGAACTTCTGTCAGATCGACAAACCTGTGAGATCGGCACGCTGGCCGCAGCTTTTGAAATTCAACATGTAAACGGTAAGAGGGAGTTCTAAGTACTTGTATTCCACGATATAAAGTCACTTTACTGTTAAAAAAAAAACGTCTAAAATGTTAAACTCCGGTCGGCAGGGATTATGGGGCCCCTTATACTGCTTCAGGCTTGGGCCCCCTGGAGCAGAGAACCGGGGGGGGGGGGGGGTTGGTGCCTCCACTAGTTGAGAACATTTAAAAATATATATATAGAAAAAAGGGGCCCTGGGGACCTCTGGGCTCTTTAATAAAAATATATCAAATAAAAAAATTATTAAAAAAAGAGGGGTTGCCATCCAGGGCCCGTTAATAAAAATAAAGAATAAAAAGAATATATAAAAAATAAATGACTTGACTATAATATGCTAAATGTTTGGCCGTCAACTATTTCTATATTCACCCGAAATATTTGTTTGTTTTGTGGATCTATTTTAACCACTTGCCCACCGGGCTAATTTTTTCACTTCCCTCCTTCATGTAAAAATCTCAATTTTTTTTTTTTTTGCTCGAAATTAATCAGAACCCCCAAACATTATATATATATATATATATATATATATATATATATATATATATATATTTAGCAGATACCCTAGGGAATAAAATGGAGGTCGGAAAAAAGGTATATATACCGTGGTATATATATATCACCGCGCTGTTCAAATGTCACAAATGTAAGCAGCCAACACTACAAAATAGATCAATTTTGAAAACATGCAGACAAAGAATAAGTGTAGCGCTGAAAATAAGAAAGGCTAATAATTACTATAGTCCTTTTAACAAATGAAATGTCCAAAATGTGAAAAAAAAGTTCATGTTGCCGATCCAAAACCTTTCAATCACCCCAAGTAGTGACTCAATAAATAACGAGGTGAGTGTTTGAGGATCCGCCACTAGTGTTGAGCAGAATATGCCATATTCGATTTCGCGATATATCTCGAATATATAGTCGAATATTCGAGATATATTCGCTAAATACGAATATTCGTGATATTTTTTTGGAAATGAAATTATTGCGAATTTTCGCTATTGCGAATGCGACTTGCGATTGCGAATGCGAAATTTCGAGAAATGTGGAATGGAGCACTCTGATTGGCTCAGAATATTCGTGATATTTTACAATATAAAATAATTGCGAATATTTGAGAAATGCGTAATGGAGCACTCTGATTGGCTCAGAATATTCGTGATATATTACAATATAAAATAATCGCGCGATATCGCTATTGCCGAATAATCGCATTGCGATTTTTCGGCAATATAAAATGAGCGCTGCAGCTACTCGGCCCAAGGTCTCTAATCATACCAGCAATGCTTTTAGACGTCGATGGGGATCTCTAGGATGTGATCTGTTCTAAAAAAAAAAATGAAAACATTCGAATATTCGAAATAGCGAATATTCGCCGCGATATTCGTGTTATTCGCGAATACTCGAATATGCAATATTCGTAGCGAATATTCGCAATGCGAATATTCGTGAGCAACACTATCCGCCACCAGTGTAGTGAAACATTTGAGGCTTACCGGAAGACAAGGATCTGAGTAAGCATTTACTCATCAGATCAAATAAGGCTTCAAGCGATATCCGGAAATCAGGATATATATATTCAAGATGAAACTCCTGGGATATCCTGATAGGTGGTACGTTGAATCCACGGAAACCATTGGATTGGTTACAGACGTGTAAACTCAAGTAAAGTGATTACCATGAGTGGTAATGGGTTAAAGCGGAGCTCCACCCAAGAAAAACAACATTTTCCCATGTTGTTTTAAAAAAAAAAAAAAACCTGAAAAAAAAAAAAAAAAATACTCACCCGAAATACCTGTTGCTATGCGGAAGTCCGTAATCTGCCTCTTCCACTCCGCGGTGCCTTTTCTTCTTGTCCTTCTGCTTGTGAATGGGGCGCGCTGCTTTCTGGGAACTGTGTGTGTTCTCAAGAGAGCAGCGCGCCCATTCACAAGCCAGCGTGAGACTCGCGCAGGCGCAGTAGGAAATGTACGGCTTCACTGCCTGTTTCCTATAGTGTGAATGGCGGCGCGGGACCCGGAGCGATCGTGGGACCGGCATCGGGGGGGGGCCATCAGCGCGGGCAAGTAGGACAAGGTAAGTGTCCTTATTTAAAGTCAGCAGCTACACTGTTAGTAGCTGCTGACTTTAAAAAAAAAAAAAAAATCGCGGCTGGAGCTCCGCTTTAACATCCCCGTGGATTGGAGGATGTTAAAAAAAAGAGCCAGGAGGCCGAGCGAGCGGAGCGAGCCGTCCGAGCGAATCGAGGACGTGAGGCCGACTGGCCACTTACCTTAAGTCCACGTCACTCTGAATGACGGCTTTCGCTGGTGTGCAGTGTCGTAAATGCATTGGAACGCATCGCGCATGCGCAGTTGGCCGCCGCAGCACTTCCGGAGCAATCTGTGATGGGGGAGCCGGAGACTGTTAGTAGCTGCTGACTTTAAAAAAAAAAAAAAAAAAATCGCGGCTGGAGCTCCGCTTTAGGTTGCCAAAGGAAAAAAATAAATAAAAAGTGCACATAGCGTGTTTCTGTATATCAAAGTTTACCAATTTTAATAAAAAATAATTGCACTTACATTTATGTAGGATACAACAAACTTCTATGATTGGCTCCCTGACCAGATCTGGCTGCAGAACGCTCTAATTATGGGCATTTGACACGCTTACTACTCATTGCATTAGGGTGAGTTTAAACCCCGACGGGGCGAGTGTTCACAAGAGGTGATAGAAGAGTTTTGGTGGACGGTGCACTTCACTTTATACTGCTACCTTTCTTTTTCTCTTGGACATTTTTTTTGATTTTTCTACTGCCATCTTGTGGTTACATTTATGTATGCAGTGGAGTTCATTTTCACTGCAGTAACAGCGCTGTTGGTACTTTCTGTTTTTAGATTGGACTGGTTAGTCAGAGTCTAATATAAGGATACAACAAGCGCTCAGTGGCGTCACTAGGGTTGGTGTCACCTGGTGCGGTATAACATGGTGTCACCCCCCCCCCCCCCCCCAAAAAAAAAAAATTGTAGCCACTGTGCCATGCCAAACCCAGCCACTGTGCCAGATCAATCGTCACCACTGTGCCATCAAATGCAGCCACTGTGCCATCAATTGCCACCACTGTGCCAGATCTGATCAATTGCCACCACTGTGCCATCAAATGCAGCCACTGTGCCATCAATTCACACCACTGTGCCAGATCTGATCAATTGCCACCACTGTGCCATGCCATCAATTGTCGCCACTGTGCCAGATCAATTGTCACCATTGATTTCATCTTTTTGGTTCAAAGAACACCCCCCCCCCCCCCACCTATTCCTATTAGGCCCTGCTGCGGCGGACTGACTCTGTGGGCACAACACAAGTTCACAACCCCCCCCCCCCCCCCCGTTCCTAATATCGCTCCAAAGCACCCCCCCCCCCACGCACCTGTTACAAGCCGCGGCCAAGTCTGGAGACAGAGGACTGGTGTGTGGGCAGCAGCAATCATCACAGCAGGTGCCAGGGAGGGGGGAGGTCACACACGTGCAGCCGTTGTCACTTGTCCGTTGCAGCCACCGCGCCGCCCGCCCGGGCGGAGATACTGAAAGCACTGTGCCGTGCGTGATGTGACTGACGCCACATGATCATCACACAGCGCAGACTGCGACAGGCAGACACAGGCTGAGGACGCCGAGCTCTGCTGAGCTGAGTTCACCTCTCTCTCCTCGCGGCTCGCTGGTGGCTGGACTGGAGCTGGCTCAGCCGCTCAGTCCTAGGGGAGCCCTCAGCCGGGAGGAGCAGACAAAGGATAAAAAGTCCAGTCAGTCGGACTCGGCACTGGGCAATGGCTGGCCAGGCTGGGCATGTCATCTAAAAAAAAAAAAAAAAAATGAAAATTTGGTGTCACCCCTTAGCGGGTGTCACCCGGGTGCGGGCCGCACCCCCCGCACCCCCCTAGCAACGCCTCTGCAAGCGCTTATTAGTAAAGTATAGCAGTGGGGTCTCCCGACGCACTCAGTGCCCCAGATGACGTTCTAAGGGAACGAAACGCGTCGGGAGACCCCACTGCTATACTTTACTAATAAGCGCTTGTTGTATCCTACATAAATGTAAGTGCAATTATTTTTTATTAAAATTGGTAAACTTTGATATACAGAATCACGCTATGTGCACTTTTTATTTTTTTTTTCCTCTGGCAACTTGACCCATTACCGCTCATGGTAATCACTTTACTTGAGTTTACACGTCTGTAATAGTGATGAGCGTAATACGCCATATTCGATTTCGCGATATTTCGCGAATATTTCGAAGAATATTCGCGAATATTCGTTAATATCGAATATTCGTGATATTTTATAAAAAAAAAAAAAAAAAATGCGAATTTTCGCTAATGCGAAATTTCGCGTTTTTTTTTTTTTTTTATAAAATATCACGAATATTCGATATTTACGAATATTCGGTATATTTTATAGAAAAAAAAAAAGCGAAATTTCACATATGCGGTCACGAATATTCGTTAATATCGAATATTCGTGATATTTTATAATAAAAAATTGCGAATTTTCGCCAATGCGAAATTTCGCTAATGCAAAATTTTGCGATTTTTTTTTTTTTATAAAATATCACGAATATTCAATATTTACGAATATTCGCTATATTTTATAAAAAAAAAAAATCGCGAAATTTTTGGGCCTTCCGTAATTGGTTTGGGCAATAGCGGAAGGCCCAAAAAGAAGTTTTGGACATGGACAGACAAGCCTTACTAGTAAGTAAGGTTAAACCTCCAAGAAAAGAAGATGTGCCTTTTTTGTCTGGATATCATAGGCAATATAGGAATATAGAAAAAATAATCAAAGAGTATTGGCCAATCCTACTCAAAGATAGTGATTTGGCCAAAATTCTACCCACATGTCCTACCTTCATATACCGGCGAGCACCAGGGCTGAGAAATATGGTGGCAGCTAATGTCCCAGATCCTCCGGCAAAACCCCTTACCTTTCTTGATGGGTCTAGTTTCCATTATTGTACCCGATGCAGATCATGCAAAAAAACAAAAAGGCAAGGAAAAAAGGTTAACAAATTCAAATCTAGTGTAACCAACCGGGAATACACCATCAAACCACTGATCACGTGCCATTCCAAGTTTGTTACCTATGTATTGGTATGTCCCTGTAACCTTCAATATGTTGGCCGCACTACCCGAGACTCAAAATTAGAATTAACGAACATGTGGCCAACATTATAAAAGGTTATTCTGATCATAGTGTGTCCAAACATTTTGATCTCTATCACAACAGGGATCCTAGCTTACTCACTTTTTATGGGATAGATAGAATCACTAATCATTGGCGTGGAACCGACATGATTAAGGCGGTATCCCAGAATGAGACCCAGTGGATCCATCGCCTTAGGACGATGAGGCCACAGGGCCTCAACATTGAGCTGGACCTCAATTGCTTTTTGACCGATGAATAAAGAGGGCTTTTTTAATATAATATAAATGTTTAGGTCCAGCATTGATTATATAAATCCAATATTAAAATCTCATTTATATATATTTTTATTTTTATTTTTATTTCTATTCATAAAAAAAATATATATTTTAATAATATTTTAAATATTTTACATATCCTACATTTAGTTGGTTTTAAGTAATATAGTAATTGATATGCCATTGATTTATTAGCAGCATATGTGCAAGGGTTTGTCTCTATTTAGATTGTAGGATGTTACTACCTAGTTAATATTCATGCATTTTCATTTACATGTATATGCACACTTGTTTTTTATTTAAACTGTGGTTTGGAGACTGACATTACTCATTTGTATCTACGGATTGGTATCTAATATCTGGGGATATGTTTGCCACTTGAGTATGTTTTTGTATTTCGAATCTGCGGTTACGTTTGCATACTGCAAATGGTTGCGAACGCGCTTTTTGATTTCTGTGTCACGATTGTTTATTGTATGGCTGCCCAGGGCCGTCTCTACCATAGGGCAAACAGGGGCAGCTGCCCAGGGCCCTGTCACTGTTGGGGGCCCAAAGCAACCCCCTTTGAAAAAAAAAAAAAAAACTTTTTTTTTTTTTTTTTTTTTGGGGTCCGGAGGTCCCCAGGGGCCTGGAGGCCCCCAGGGCCCAAGATGGCAACCTCTCCTTTTTTTTTCTTTTTTTTAAATAAAAAAAATATATTTATTTTATATATTTTTATTTTATTTTTTATTAAAGGGCCAATTTTTTTAAATTATTTTTTATTAAAGGGCCAATTTTTTTTAGGGGTCCCCAGGGACCCGAGGCCCCCAGGGCCCAAGATAGCAACCCCCTTTTTTTATTTATTTTTAAATAAAAAAAATATATTTATTTTATATATTTTTATTTTATTTTTTATTAAAGGGCCAATTTTTTAAAATATATTTTTATTTTTTATTAAAGGGCCAATTTTTTTTAGGGGTCCCCAGGTACCCGGAGGCCCCCAGGGCCCCAGATGACAACCCCCTTTTTTTTTTTATTTATTTTTAAATAAAAATATATAGTTATTTTATATATTTTTATTTTATTTTTTATTAAAGGGCCAATTTTTTTTTTAGAGGTCTGGAGGTCCCCAGGGGCCCGTTGTTCCCCAGGGCCCCGGATGACAATCCCCCTTTTTTTTATAAATTTTTTTATATTTTCTTTTTTTTCTTTTTATTTATATAATATATATATATATATATATATATATATATATATATATATATATATATATATATATATATATATATATAATTATTAAAGGGCTCAGAGGTCCCCAGGGCCCCATGTGGCAAACACCCTTTTTTATTTTTTTTATAAATGTTTATTTTTTTATTTTTGTTTATATATTTTTTTTATTAAAGGGCCCAGAGGTTCCCAGGGCCCTGGATGGCAACCCCACTTTTTTTTTTATAAGTGTTTATTTTTAATATATTTTTTTTATTTTTTATTAAAGGGTCCAGAGGTCCCGGATGGCAACCCCCTTTTTAAAAAAATATATATATTTTTTATATATATTTTTTATTACTTTTTTTCTTTCTATTAAAGGGCCCAGAGGTCCCCAGTGCCCCGGATGGCTACACCCCTTTTTTATATATATTGTTCTTTATTAAATCTTTTTTTTTGTAAAGGGCCTCCTGCTTCTAAATTTGCGGCAGCCCTGCCCCCCCGCATCTCAATTTAAGGGGGCAGCACCCCCCCGTTCTCTGCTCCAGGGGGCCCATGCCTGAAGCTGTGTAAGGGGCCCCATAATTCCTGATGGCGGCCCTGCCGCCCGTTAAGCCCCTGTGCTGCCCACAAATCAGGCTGAAAATCATCAGCGGCACGCAGCCAGGTGACAGTACTGCTTCCCTTCCCAGTGTTTTAAAATGTACAGCACCCCTGGCTTCCCTTTAGACGTGCACTTCTCCCTTCCTGCCACTGGGTGCTGCTTGTATATAAAAGTGAATTAGAATGTGATTTTATAACATCCCCAGTTTGCTCTTCCCGAGGCTGACTTCCTCATGTCCTGCTCCTCAAGGTATGTCACTGTTTGCTATATTGTAAATAGAAGTTTTCTGTAGAGTGTGCCCAAAGTCTTTATAATATTTGATGATTCATTGCAGGTCTGGTCAGTGTTTTAAAAAGTTCCTGTATTTTACACATGGCATGGCATGGGGTCACAGCACTGTCTGTCCATTCTGCTTTAGCACCATGGGACCCCAGGCCATGCCATGTGTAAAATACAGGAACTCTTTATGTCACAGACCAGACCTGCAGTCCAGGCTGAGTTAGGCCTCAGAGCACATGGCATTACTGTCTGTATTTAACTGCTTGATGGGCTTATTTTGGGCCTGACTGGTTCACATGTATGTGTTTTGGCGGCCCACATTTGTGCAGGCACAGCAGCCCATTTATTTGATGCCTCATGTAATAGGCTGAGCACATGGCACACCTATGCCCATCAAGCAATGAAATACAGCACTGTCTGTCCATTCTGCTGTCTGCTGTGACTTATCTGCAGTTCCTGCACTGTCAAACTTGCTGCATTTTTAGACGTTTAGGTCACGCTTTTAAAAACACAGTGCGTTTGTGTGTGCAAGAACTGCAGGTAAGTAGCATGGTGCAAAAGCAGAATGGATTTCAAGGCAACTGATTTTTAAAATGCTGAATGCACCTTTTTTCTGCAGGAAACAAAGGCATGGCAGCCCATTCAAATCAATGGGCTGCTGTGCCTGCACAAATGAGGGCCGCCAAAACACATACATGTGAACCAGCCAGGCCCAAAATAAGCTGAAGGGGGGCCCAAAAAAAATGTTTGCCCAGGGCCCAAACCAAATTAAAGACGGCCCTGTGGCTGCCATAACCGGAACAGAGGCTGTTGTAGTATCGTATTGCCCCTCCCATCTGGTGATTGACAGGCCTATATCAGTAGCCCTTAGCGTGCGCCAGGTACGCTTCCTGATGACGATCATCAGAGCTTTTTTTCTCAGAAAATAGGTGCAGGAACTCAACCACGACCCCGTTCAGATTTCACAAACAGTAGAAGGGTCTTAAAGGGGCATTAAATACCAGAATTGCATTACATACAGAGTGCAGAGTTCAGGGGGGTTACACACAGAGTGAAGACCTTGCACTTGTAAATACAGAAACCAGACTTCTGTGTTTACAAGTGATTGTGGTGAGCAGGCACCAAAGGGTCTGAGCCAAAGGTGGTGGAACTGAGTTCCCCCAAGTTCCCCCAGAAAAAAAGCCCTGACGATCATATCGAAACATATGTCGAGGCGGTACCTGGGCACGCATTGATTATCTACATCCGGTTATCTGGTTTCCTCGCGCACTGCAGTGGAACGCACGCCGGTCTTCGCTTCTCTCTCCATACTTACTAGCCTACAGCCTCAGTGCCGGGATACGGGCACTTATTCAAGTAAGAGGCCACTTGGCACTGTGTATTTGCAAATTTTATATCGTAATAAATAGTTTTACACTATGGGAGCTGTTCTTCCTTTTTCTTTATGACATCTGCAATACTCGTCAAACTACATTGGAATCCCCATGTGAAAGGTGTTGTTACCCAAGCTCTATTGACCTTAGTTTAGGTCAACATCATCTGGTAAGGAGCCATCCATCCCCACTTGAGGTGTCCCATTGGTGAAGGTGGAACCTACCACAAGGATTTTGAGCACGGAGCACTTTAATATTATTTATGGTCACTATACATCTCACTGTATATTGTATATTGTTCAACAATATTTTATTTATATGTAATTGCACACTATTTCACTGCAGGTGTTGTCATTACCATTGACTTTATATGTAAATTGCACATTTTTTAAATAATTTGCATTAAGGATTTATGTTTATATTGGGATAGGTTGTATTTATTCACCTATTTATTCAATTTTCTTTTAGCGCCCCTATTCCACGCACACAACACTAGTCTGTAACCAATCCAATGGTTTCCGTGGATTCAACGTACCACCTATCAGGATATCCCAGGAGTTTCATCTTGAATATATATATCCTGATTTCCGGATATCGCTTGAAGCCTTATGCCGCGTACACACGGTCGTTTTTTGCGATGAAAAAAAAACGACGTTTTTTTAAAACGTCATTTAAATTGATGGTGTGTGGGCAAAACGTCGTTTTTTGTCTTAAAAAAAACGACCAAAAAAAAATTCCAACATGCTTGAATTTTTTGTGTCGTTTTTCAAAACGTCGTTTTTTGTTTCACAAAAAGTCACCGTGTGTAGCAAAAACGTCTTTTAAAACGACGTTTTTCAACCCGCGCATGCCCAGAAGCTAGTTATATCAATGGAAAAGAGTGGTGAACGTAACCTCGCTTTTTGTGAAAAAACGATGGTGTGTATGCAAAATTGTCTTTGAAAAGTGACGTTTCAAAAACGTCGTTTTTTACTTCACAGAAAACGTCTTTTTTTTTCATCGCAAAAAACGACCGTGTGTACGCGGCATTATTTGATCTGATGAGTATATGCTTACTCAGATCCTTGTCTTCCGGTAAGCCTCAAATGTTTCACTACACTGGTGGCGGATCCTCTAACACTCACCTCGTTATTTATTGAGTCACTACTTGGGGTGATTGAAAGGTTTTGGATCGACAACATGAACTTTTTTTTTCACATTTTGGACATTTCATTTGTTAAAAGGACTATATCAAATATCAGCCTTTCTTATTTTCAGCGCTACACTTATTCTTTGTCAATAAAATGGAGGTCATTGCAACTTTTTTTCTCGCACGGTATTTGCGCAATCATTTTTAAAACGCCTTTTTTTGAGGGAAAAAAATAACAGTTTCATGAATTAAAAAAAAAAAAAAAAACAGTAAAGTTAGACCAATTTTTTTTTTTTTTGTATAATGTGAAAGATGAAGTTACGCCGAGTAAATAGATACCTAACACGTCACGCTTTAAAATTGCGCACGCTCATGGAATGGCGCCAAACTTCGGTACATGAAAACCTCCATAGGCGATGCTTTAACATTTTTTACAGGTTACTATTTTTGAGTTTCAGAGGAGGTCTAGTGCTAGAATTGTTGCACACAATACCTCACATGTGGGGTTTGAACGGCGTTTACATACGTGTGCGGGACCTGCATGCGTGTTCGCTTCTGCGCGGAGATAACGGGGACAGGGGTGTTTTGAAATTATTATTTTTTACATTTTATTTTTATTTTACTTATTTTTTTTTATTTTTTTTTACACTTTTTTTTTACATTTTTTTTTTTTTATCACTTTTATTCCTATTACAAGGAATGTAAACATCCCTTGTAATAGGAATCAGTGTGACAGGTCCTCTTTATGGAGAGAGGCGGGGTCAATAGGACCTCCCCCTCCCCCCACATTAACCGATCTCACACTGACAGCCGCGATTGCGGCTTTGTTTACTGCCGGGTACCGGGCGTGACGTCATAACGCCGCGCCCGGTCCTCCGACGATCATAGAGATGACTGGGACCGTCTGGTCACCAGTCATCTCTATGGTTTAGCGGCGAATGCCGGCCGATTCGCTCTCCAGGCCCCCCGATGGCATGGGAGAGCCCGGAGAAGCAACGGATGGCAGCGGGAGGGGGGGGGGGGACGTCCCCTCCCGCCGCCTATAAGAACGATCGAGCCGCGGAACCAAAATAAAAGGAATATATAAAAAATAAATGTTATAAAAAAGGGGGGGTTGCCATGCGGGGCCCTGGGGACCTCTGGGCCCTTTAATAACCAAAAAATATATATGAAACAATTTATAAAAAATAAATAAAAAGGGGGGGTTAGCCATCTGGTGACCCATGGGCCCTTTAATTAAAAAAATAAAATAAATGTTTATAAAAAAAAAAACATTTAAAAAAAAGGGGGGTTGCTATCCAGGGCCCTGAGGACCTCCAAGCCCCTGGGACCTCTGGGCCCTTTCATAAAAAATAAAATATAAAAAAAGGGGGGTTGCCATCCAGGGCCCTTTAATAAAAAGAATATATGTTATAAAAAAAGGGGGGGTTGCATTGCGGGGCCCTGGGGACCTCTGAGCCCTTTAATAAAAACAAAAAAATATATATAAAAAAGGGGGGGTTGCCACCCAGGGCCTTGGGGACTTCTGGGCCCTTTAATAAAAACAAAAAAATATATTAAAAAAATGTTTTTATAAAAAAAAGGGGGGTTGCCATCCCGGGCCCTGGGGACTTACAAAAAGGGACCTCTGGGTGCCTTACAGGTGTCCTGCCTGTACCCCCCCCCCCCCCCCTGATGGCGGCCCTGCCGGTGGGTGTAACAAGATGTCCGCCTACCCCCTTCTCACTGTATCCTTACTGTGGAGGAGTGCGGGGTGTAGCAAGATGGCGGCGACGAAACGTCATTTCCGTTGCACTTTCTGACGGGTCGCCATATAACACCATATCTGAACAGCAGTGTTTCATCAGATGTGGCGACCCGTCAGAATGTGTAACAGAAGTGGCGTTTAGTCGCCGCCATCTTGGTACACCCCGCACTCCTCCACAGTGAGGATACAGTGAGAAGGCGGTGACGCGTCATATTCGGCTCCCCCATCACAGATTGCTCCGGAAGTGCTGCGGTGGCCAACTGCGCATGCGTGGTGCGTTCCAATGCATTTACGACACTGCACACCAGCGAAGCCGTCATTCAGAGCGACGTGGACTTAGAGGTAAGTGGCCAGTCGGCCTCACGTCCTCGATTCGCTCGGACGGCTCGCTCCGCTCGCTCGGCCTCCTGGCTCTTTTTTTAACATCCTCCAATCCACGGGGATGTTAAGTAAAGAGCCTGGATGCCGAACGAGGTTTCGCTGGTGTGCACTGTCATAAATGCATTGGAACGCATCGCGCATGCGCAGTTGGCCACCCAGCACTTCCGGAGCAGTCTGTGATGGGGAGCGGAGTATGACCATACGCGGACGCGGCACGCGGACATCTTGTTACACCCACCGACGTCTGGCATTTCACACTTTATTTTAATAGTAAAATGAGTTTATATGGTGAAATGCAGCACTTAGAACTCTGTGGGAATGTTTACATGATAAAAACCGACAGCGGCGATCTGCTGTCAGACTGACAAACCTGTGAGATGAGCACGCTTGCTGTAGCTTTTCAAATTCAACATCTAAACAATGAAACTGAGTTGTAAGCACTTTATTTCACTATATAAACTCACTTTACTCTTAAAAAAATAAGTGCAAAATACAAAAATCCGGTGGGTGTAACAAGATGTCCGCTTACCCCCCTTCTCTGTGAATGCTTACTATGGAAAAGCGCGGGGTGTAGCAAGATGGCGGCGACGGAACGTCACTTCCGTTACTTTTTCTGACGGGTCGCCATATCTGACGAAACAGCGGCTTCTCCAACACAGGGAAACAGATGGGCGGAACCTTCGAATAGAGAGGCGGGACTCCTAAAAACAGGTGGGCGGAACATTTTTCATAGTAGGGGAGGAACCTTCGAATAGAGAGGCGGGACCCCTAAAAAGAGATGGGCGGAAACTTCTTCATAGAGAGGGGCGGGACCTCCGAACAGATAACTGAATCTTTCGCATAGAGAGGGGGCGGGACAGCTGAGCCGATGGGCGTGAGCTTGTCCTTAGAGGGGCGGGACCTTCACGGAAAGTGGCGAGATGGGGGCGGAGTCGAAGAGAGTGATTAGAGGATGAAGGCGGATGTTGGGCGGGGCGATGAGAAGAGTAGGCGGAGAGCGGACAGGGGGTGGGCGTGGTCTTAGCCGGGGAAGATGGCGGCCTCCATGGCGGTCAGGTTGTTGGTGAGGAGAATTCAGAGTCCGATCTTCACCGCCCGGAGAGAACACCGAATGAAGAAGAAATGGGTGAGGGGGCGGGGCCTTTCCTGACACTTCTTTGTTTACAAATGTAAATCTGAAAATGACCCAGAATCCCCCAAACATTATATATTTATTTCAGCAGAGACCCCGGAGAATAAAATGGTGGGTGTCGCATATTTTTTATGTCGTATTTGCGCAGCAGTTTTGCAAACGCAATTTTTTTTTTTTTGTGGTTATAAAATACATTTTAATGAATTAAAATAAACAAAACACAATATTTACCACAATTATTTTGCATATTATAAAAGATGATGATACGCAGAGTAAATAGATACCAAACGCATAAAATTACGCACGCCTGTGGAATGGCGCCAAACTGCGACCTATAACTATCTCCATAGGAGACGCTTTTAAACATTTTTACAGGTTGGAGCGCTAGAATTATTGTTCTCGCCGTGACGATCGCGGCAATACCTCACATGTGTGATCGCCGTTTACATACGTGTTTTCTTCTGTGTGCGAGACAGAGGGGCGGGGCCAATTTACATGTGCTTTTTGTGTCCCCCCTACCTACAGAACACACCCCTCCCCTCCCCCCTACAGAACACACCCCTCCCCCCCCCTACAGAACACACCCCTCCCACCTACAGAACACACCCCTCCCACCTACAGAACACACCCCTCCCACCTACAGAACACACCCCTCCCCTCCCACCTAGAGAACACACCCCTCCCACCTACAGAACACACCCCTCCCCTCCCACCTACAGAACACACCCCTCCCACCTACAGAACACACCCCTCCCACCTACATAACACACCCCTCCCCTCCCACCTACAGAACACACCCCTCCCACCTACAGAACACACCCCTCCCCCCTACAGAACACACCCCTCCCCTCCCACCTACAGAACACACCCCTCCCACCTACAGAACACACCCCTCCCCCCTACAGAACACACCCCTCACCTCCCACCTACAGAACACACCCCTCCCACCTACAGAACACACCCCTCCCACCTACAGAACACACCCCTCCCCCCAGAACAGAACACACCCTCCCCTCCCACCTACAGAACAGAATACACCCTCCACACCCCTCCCACAGAATCACCCCTCCCACCTACAGAATACACCCCTCCCACCTACAGAACACAACCACCTCCCACCTACAGAACACACCCCTCCCACCTACAGAACACACCCCTCTCCCACCTACAGAACACCTACAGAACACACCCCTCCCCCCTACAGAACACACCCCTCCCACCTACAGAACACACCCCTCCCACCTACAGAACACACCCCTCCCACCTACAGAACACACCCCTCCCCCCTACAGAACACACCCCTCCCCCCCACAGAACACACCCCTCCCACCTGCAGAACACACCCCCTCCCACCTACAGAACACACCCCTCCCACCTACCTCCCACCTCAGAACACCTCCCACCTACAGAACACACCCCTCCCACCTACAGAACACACCCCTCCCACCTACAGAACACACCCCTCCCACCTACAGAACACACCCCTCCCACCTACAGAACACACCCCTCCCACCTACAGAACACACCCCTCCCACCTACAGAACACACCCCTCCCACCTACAGAACACACCCCTCCCCTACAGAACACACCCCTCCCACCTACAGAACACACCCCTCCCCTCCCACCTACAGAACACACCCCTCCCACCTACAGAACACACCCCTCCCACCCTACAGAACACACCCCTCACCTCCCACCTACAGAACACACCCCTCCCACCTACAGAACACACCCCTCCCCCCTACAGAACACACCCCTCCCACCTACAGAACACACCCCTCCCACCTACAGAACACACCCCTCCCACCTACAGAACACCCCCCCCCCCCTCCCACCTACAGAACACACCCCTCCCACCTACAGAACACACCCCTCCCACCTACAGAACACACCCCTCCCACAGAACACACCCCTCCCACCTACAGAACACACCCCTCCCACACAGAACACACCCCTCCCCTCCCCCCACCTACACCCCTCCCCCCCTCCCACCTCAGAACACACCCCTACAGAACACACCCCTCCCCCCTACAGAACACACCCCTCCCACCTACAGAACACACCCCTCCCACCTCAGAACACACCCCCTCCCACCTACAGAACACACCCCTCCCCTCCCACCTACAGAACACACCCCTCCCCTCCCACCTACAGAACACACCCCTCCCACTACAGAACACACCCCTCCCACACAGAACACACCCCTCCCACCTACAGAACACACCCCTCCCACCTCCACCTACAGAACACACCCCTCCCCTCCACCCCCTCCCCTCCCCTCTACAGAACACACCCCTCCCCCCTACAGAACACACCCCTCCCACCTACAGAACACACCCCTCCCACCTACAGAATACACACCTACAGAACACACCCCTCCCCTCCCACCTACAGAACACACCCCTCCCCTCCACCCCCTCCCCTCCCCTCTACAGAACACACCCCTCCCCTCCCACCTACAGAACACACCCCTACAGAACACACCCCTCCCACCTACAGAACACACCCCTTCCACCTACAGAACACACCCCTCCCCTCCCACCTACAGAACACACCCCTCCCCTCCACCCCCTACAGAACACACCCCTCCACCTACAGAACACACCCCTCCCCTCCCACCTACAGAACACACCCCTCCCCTCCCACCTACAGAACACACCCCTCCCCTCCCACCCCTACAGAACACACCCCTCCCACCTACAGAACACACCCCTTCCACCTACAGAACACACCCCTCCCCTCCACCTACAGAACACACCCCTCCCCTCCACCTACAGAACACACCCCTCCCCTCCACCTACAGAACACACCCCTTCCACCTACAGAACACACCCCTCCCCTCCCCCCCTACAGAACACTCCCCTCCCACCTACAGAACACACCCCTTCCACCTACAGAACACACTCCTCCCCTCCACCTACAGAACACACCCCTTCCACCTACAGAACACACCCCTCCCCTCCCACCTACAGAACACACCCCTCCACCTACAGAACACACCCCCCCCTCCCCTCCACCTACAGAACACACCCCTCCCCTCCACCTACAGAACACACCCCTCCCCTCCACCTACAGAACACACCCCTCCCCCTACAGAACACACCCCTCCCCTCCCACCTACAGAACACACCCCCTCCCCTCCACACTCCCACCTACAGAACACACCCCTCCCCTCCCACCTACAGAACACACCCCTCCCCTCCCCTCCCACCTACAGAACACACACCCTCCCCTCCCCTCCACCTACAGAACACACCCCTCCCCTCCCACCTACAGAACACACCCCTCCCCTCCCCTCCCACCTACAGAACACACCCCTCCCCTCCACCTACAGAACACACCCCTCCCCTCCAGCTACATGTTGTGTGATGTCATCGTCTGTCCTCCCTGTGGGGTTCCTCCTCCCCCCATGTTGTGTGATGTCACTGTCCTCCCTGTGGGGTTCCTCCTCCCCCCCATGTTGTGTGATGTCACTGTCCTCCCTGTGGGGGTCCTCCTCCCCCCCCCCATGTTGTGTGATGTCACTGTCCTCCCTGTGGGTTTCCTCCTCCCCCCATGTTGTGTGATGTCACTGTCCTCCCTGTGGGGTTCCTCCTCCCCCCATGTTGTGTGATGTCACTGTCCTCCCTGTGGGGTTCCTCCTCCCCCCATGTTGTGTGATGTCACTGTCCTCCCTGTGGGGGTCCTCCTCCCTCCATGTTGTACATTGATCTCGTTGTCCTGTGTGTTTTTCTGGCAGGCCTCCTCCCTCCCCTCGCTCTCCGGCCCCCAGTTGGCCCTCCAGTACTGTGACTCCAATTACTCGGTGCAGTTTGGAGAGGATTGGGCGGCGCTGCGCCTGGCGCTGCTCTCAGAACAGAAGTACGGGGCGCTGGTGAACCTCTTCTCCAGGCCGGAGGCGGTGATGGCCGATCTCTCGGCGCTGCACAGCGAAGACTTCCTGATGATGGAGGAGAGTCCGGGGACAGACGTGACACCTGCAGACTCCGCCCCTCACAGAGACATGGTGACGGCACTGCGCGCCGCTGCGCTCTCCTGTTACACCTTTCCCCGCGGAGACATCCAACGCTTCCCCTCCCCCAGGTAGGATATCAGCTGGGTGTGTCTTCCCTGGGGGGAGGGGCCAGACCGAAGTTCACCTCACTGTCTGCAGAAATAACCGTCACTGGTCAGCCAATCCCCTCCTCCAATCCTGGGGGCACTGACAGTCCTCCTCCTGCATGTGGTCATGTGACATAATTTGGGTCCCCCCAGTGATGGGCGTGTGATCATGTGACATGGTTCCCCCCCCCCCGTGATGGGCTTGTAGTCATGTGACGTTATTTGGGTCTCCCCTCCCAGTGATGGGCGTGTCCTCTTGTGGTCATGTGACATAGTTCAGGTCCTCCCAGTGATGGGCGTGTCCTCTTGAGAACATGTGACATAGTTTGGGTCCTCCCAGTAATGGGCATGTGACATTATTTGGTTCCTCCCAGTGATGGGCGTGTGGTCATGTGACATAGTTTGGGTCCTCCCCAGTGATGGGTGTGTA
This sequence comes from Rana kukunoris, assembly GCA_029574335.1. Taxonomy (NCBI): domain Eukaryota; kingdom Metazoa; phylum Chordata; class Amphibia; order Anura; family Ranidae; genus Rana; species Rana kukunoris. The sequence goes on from JAJQKJ010001946.1 coordinate 23,047, forward strand.
GTCATGTGACATAGTGCGGGTCCTCCCAGTGATGGGCGTGTCCTCTTGAGATCATGTGACATGGTTTGGGTCCTCCCAGTGATGGGCGTGTCCTCTTGAGATCATGTGACATAGTTTGGGTCCTCCCAGTGATGGGCGTGTCCTCTTGAGATCATGTGACATAGTTTGGGTCCTCCCAGTGATGGGCGTGTCCTCTTGAGATCATGTGATGTAGTTTGGGTCCTCCCAGTGATGGGCGTGTCCTCTTGAGATCATGTGATGTAGTTTGGATAGGCGTGTGGTCATATGACATTATTTGGTTCCTCCCAGTGATGGGCGTGTCCTCTTGAGATCATGTGATGTAGTTTGGGTCCTCCCAGTGATGGGCGTGTCCTCTTGAGATCATGTGATGTAGTTTGGATAGGCGTGTGGTCATATGACATTATTTGGTTCCTCCCAGTGATGGGCGTGTCCTCTATTCTCCCACCTTCCTGTTTAGGGCGGACCTGTCGGGGCTCCTGGGATATTACCTGATGGACGCGGCATCGCTCCTCCCAGTTCTGGCTCTGAACGTCCAACCGGATCACCGAGTCCTGGATCTGTGTGCCGCCCCCGGGGGGAAGAGTCTGGCTCTGCTCATGCAGAACTGCCGTGAGTCTCTTCTTCAAATACAGAGGGGAGGTGTTTGACAGCGGGAGGGGGAGGATCTCTGACACATGGGGAGGATCTGTGACACAGGGAGGGGGAGGATCTGTGACACAGGGAGGGGGAGGATCTGTGACACAGGGGGAGGGTGAGGATCTCTGACACAGGGGGGAGGAGGGACCTCTGACACAGGGGGGAGGGGGACCTCTGACACAGGGGGAGGGGGATCTCTGACACAGGGGGGAGGAGGGATCTCTGACACAGGGGGATCTCTGACACAGGGGGGAGGAGGGATCTCTGACACAGGGGGGAGGAGGGATCTCTGACACAGGGGGATCTCTGACACGGGGGAGGAGGGATCTCTGACACGGGGGGGAGGAGGGATCTCTGACACAGGGGGGAGGAGGGATCTCTGACAGGGGGGGAGGAGGGATCTCTGACAGGGGGGGAGGAGGGATCTCTGACACGGGGGGGGGAGGAGGGATCTCTGACACGGGGGGGAGGAGGGAGGAGGGATCTCTGACACGGGGGAAGGAGGGATCTCTGACACGGGGGAAGGAGGGATCTCTGACACGGGGGAAGGAGGGATCTCTGACACGGGGGGAGGAGGGATCTCTGACATGGGGGAGGAGGGATCTCTGACACGGGGGGAGGAGGGATCTCTGACACGGGGGGAGGGGGATCTCTGACACGGGGGGAGGGGGATCTCTGACACGGGGGGGAGGAGGGGACCTCTGACACGGGGAGGGGGATCTCTGAAACAGGGGGGGAGGAGGGACCTTTGACACGGGGGGAGGGGGATCTCTGAAACGGAGGGGGAAGGAAGAGGGAGGAGGGGTCTTTGACACGGGGGGAGGAGGGGTCTCTGACACAGGGGGAGGGGTCTGGGGATCAAAGAGCTGTGGGGGGTGGACACCCTCCTCCTCCTCCTCCAATCACATTCTAATTTCTGGGTTTCAGGTTTTCTAGCAGCCAATGACGTGTCGGGGTCTCGCACTAACCGCCTGCGCAGAGTCCTGCAGTCGTACCTCCCCCGTCACCTCCGTACAGAGGAGCGAGTTCGGGTCACCTCCTGGGACGGCACAGAATGGGAGGAGCATGGATCGTATGACCGGGTCAGTGCCGAGCAGAACGCCCAGAGTTCTGATGATTGTATAGAGTGTGTGATGTCACCGATCCGTCTCTCTGTCTGCAGGTTCTGGTAGATGTTCCGTGTACAACCGACCGCCATTCCCTGCTAGAGGCCGACAACAACATCTTCATCCGATCCCGGAGCAAAGAGCGCCAAACTCTCCCCGCACTACAGACCCGCACTCCTCCTGTGAGTACCCCCCCCCCCCCCCCCCGCACTACAGACCGCACTCCTCCTGTGAGTACCCCCCCCCCCCCCCCGCACTACAGACCGCACTCCTCCTGTGAGTACCCCCCCCCCCTCATCCCACCCCGCACTACAGACCGCACTCCTCCTGTGAGTACCCCCCCCCCCCCGCACTACAGACCGCACTCCTCCTCCTCTCTGTGAGTACCCCCCCCCCCCCCGCACTACAGACCGCACTCCTCCTGTGAGTACCCCCCCCCCCCCCCCCCGCACTACAGACCGCACTCCTCCTGTGAGTACCCCCCCCCCCCCCCGCACTACCCCCCCCCCCCCCCCCCCCCGCACTACAGACCGCACTCCTCCTGTGAGTACCCCCCCCCCCCCCCGCACTACAGACCGCACTCCTCCTGTGAGTACCCCCCCCCCCCCCCCCCGCACTACAGACCGCACTCCTCCTGTGAGTACTCCCCCCCCCCCCCCCGCACTCCTCCACCCACCCCGCACTACAGACCGCACTCCTCCTGTGAGTACCCCCCCCCCCCCCGCACTACAGACCGCACTCCTCCTGTGAGTACCCCCCCCCACCCCGCACCCCCACCGCACTACAGACCGCACTCCTCCTGTGAGTACCCCCCCCCCCCCCCCCCCCCCCCGCACTACAGACCGCACTCCTCCTGTGAGTACCCCCCCCCCCCCCCCGCACTACAGACCGCACTCCTCCTGTGAGTACCCCCCCCCCCCCGCACTCCTCCTGTGAGTACCCCCCCAGACCGCACTCCTCCTGTGAGTACCCCCCCCCCCCCCCGCACTACAGACCGCACTCCTCCTGTGAGTACTCCCCCCCCCCACCCACCCGCACTACAGACCGCACTCCTCCTGTGAGTACCCCCCCCCCCCCCGCACTACAGACCGCACTCCTCCTGTGAGTACCCCCCCCCCGCACTACAGACCGCACTCCTCCTGTGAGTACCCCCCCCCCCCGCACTACAGACCGCACTCCTCCTGTGAGTACTCCCCCCCCCCCCACACTACAGACCGCACTCCTCCTGTGAGTACCCCCCCCCCCCCCCCGCACCCCACCCCCCCCCCCCCGCACTACAGACCGCACTCCTCCTGTGAGTACCCCCCCCCCCCCCCCGCACTACAGACCGCACTCCTCCTGTGAGTACTCCCCCCCCCCCCCCCCCCCCGCACTACAGACCGCACTCCTCCTGTGAGTACCCCCCCCCCCCCCCGCACTACAGACCGCACTCCTCCTGTGAGTACCCCCCCCCCCACTACCGCACTCCTCCTGTGAGTACCCCCCCCCCCCCCCCCCCGCACTACAGACCGCACTCCTCCTGTGAGTACTCCCCCCCCCCCACCCGCACTACAGACCGCACTCCTCCTGTGAGTACTCCCCCCCCCCCCCGCACTACAGACCGCACTCCTCCTGTGAGTACCCCCCCCCCCCCGCACTACAGACCGCACTCCTCCTGTGAGTACCCCCCCCCCGCACTACAGACCGCACTCCTCCTGTGAGTACCCCCCCCCCCCCGCACTACAGACCGCACTCCTCCTGTGAGTACCCCCCCCCCCCCGCACTACAGACCGCACTCCTCCTGTGAGTACCCCCCCCCCCCCCGCACTACAGACCGCACTCCTCCTGTGAGTACCCCCCCCCCCCCCGCACTACAGACCGCACTCCTCCTGTGAGTACCCCCCCCCCCGCACTACAGACCGCACTCCTCCTGTGAGTACTCCCCCCCCCCCCCCCCCCCCGCACTACAGACCGCACTCCTCCTGTGAGTACCCCCCCCCCCCCCCCCCGCACTACAGACCGCACTCCTCCTGTGAGTACCCCCCCCCCCCCCCGCACTACAGACCGCACTCCTCCTGTGAGTACCCCCCCCCCCGCACTACAGACCGCACTCCTCCTGTGAGTACCCCCCCCCCCCCCCCCGCACTACAGACCGCACTCCTCCTGTGAGTACCCCCCCCCCCGCACTACAGACCGCACTCCTCCTGTGAGTACTCCCCCCCCCCCCCCCACCCCCCACCCGCACTACAGACCGCACTCCTCCTGTGAGTACCCCCCCCCCCCCCCGCACTACAGACCGCACTCCTCCTGTGAGTACCCCCCCCCCGCACTACAGACCGCACTCCTCCTGTGAGTACTCCCCCCCCCCACCCGCACTACAGACCGCACTCCTCCTGTGAGTACCCCCCCCCGCACTACAGACCGCACTCCTCCTGTGAGTACCCCCCCCCCCGCACTACAGACCGCACTCCTCCTGTGAGTACCCCCCCCCCCAGACCCGCACTACAGACCGCACTCCTCCTGTGAGTACCCCCCCCCCCCCCGCACTACAGACCGCACTCCTCCTGTGAGTACCCCCCCCCCCCGCACTACAGACCGCACTCCTCCTGTGAGTACCCCCCCCCCGCACTACAGACCGCACTCCTCCTGTGAGTACCCCCCCCCCCGCACTACAGACCGCACTCCTGTGAGTACCCCCCGCACTACAGACCGCACTCCTCCTGTGAGTACCCCCCCCCCCCCCGCACTACAGACCGCACTCCTCCTGTGAGTACCCCCCCCGCACTACAGACCGCACTCCTCCTGTGAGTACTCCCCCCCCCCCCACCCGCACTACAGACCGCACTCCTCCTGTGAGTACCCCCCCCCCCGCACTACAGACCGCACTCCTCCTGTGAGTACCCCCCCCGCACTACAGACCGCACTCCTCCTGTGAGTACTCCCCCCCCCCCCCACCCGCACTACAGACCGCACTCCTCCTGTGAGTACCCCCCCCCCCGCACTACAGACCGCACTCCTCCTGTGAGTACCCCCCCCCCCGCACTACAGACCGCACTCCTCCTGTGAGTACCCCCCCCCCCCCGCACTACAGACCGCACTCCTCCTGTGAGTACCCCCCCCCCCCGCACTACAGACCGCACTCCTCCTGTGAGTACCCCCCCCCCCGCACTACAGACCGCACTCCTCCTGTGAGTACCCCCCCCCCCCGCACTACAGACCGCACTCCTCCTGTGAGTACTCCCCCCCCCACCCGCACTACAGACCGCACTCCTCCTGTGAGTACCCCCCCCCCCCCCCGCACTACAGACCGCACTCCTCCTGTGAGTACCCCCCCCGCACTACAGACCGCACTCCTCCTGTGAGTACTCCCCCCCCCGCACTACAGACCGCACTCCTCCTGTGAGTACCCCCCCCCCCCCCGCACTACAGACCGCACTCCTGTGAGTACCCCCCCCGCACTACAGACCGCACTCCTCCTGTGAGTACCCCCCCCCCCCCCGCACTACAGACCGCACTCCTCCTGTGAGTACTCCCCCCCCCCCCCCCTGCACTACAGACCGCACTCCTCCTGTGAGTACCCCCCCCCCCCCCCGCACTACAGACCGCACTCCTCCTGTGAGTACCCCCCCCGCACTACAGACCGCACTCCTCCTGTGAGTACTCCCCCCCCCCCACCCGCACTACAGACCGCACTCCTCCTGTGAGTACCCCCCCCCCCCCCCCCCGCACTACAGACCGCACTCCTCCTGTGAGTACCCCCCCCCCCCCCGCACTACAGACCGCACTCCTCCTGTGAGTACCCCCCCCCCCCCCCGCACTACAGACCGCACTCCTCCTGTGAGTACCCCCCCGCACTACAGACCGCACTCCTCCTGTGAGTACCCCCCCCCCCCCCCCCCGCACTACAGACCGCACTCCTCCTGTGAGTACCCCCCGCACTACAGACCGCACTCCTCCTGTGAGTACCCCCCCCCCACCCCCCCGCACTCCTCCTGCGAGTACTCCCCCCTCCCCCCTCCCCCCCCCCACCCGCACTACAGACCGCACTCCTCCTGTGAGTACCCCCCCCGCACTACAGACCGCACTCCTCCTGTGAGTACCCCCCCGCACTACAGACCGCACTCCTCCTGTGAGTACCCCCCCCCCGCACTACAGACCGCACTCCTCCTGTGAGTACCCCCCCGCACTACAGACCGCACTCCTCCTGTGAGTACCCCCCCGCACTACAGACCGCACTCCTCCTGTGAGTACCCCCCCCGCACTACAGACCGCACTCCTCCTGTGAGTACCCCCCCGCACTACAGACCGCACTCCTCCTGTGAGTACCCCCCCCCCGCACTACAGACCGCACTCCTCCTGTGAGTACCCCCCCCGCACTACAGACCGCACTCCTCCTGTGAGTACCCCCCCCCGCACTACAGACCGCACTCCTCCTGTGAGTACCCCCCCGCACTACAGACCGCACTCCTCCTGTGAGTACCCCCCCCCCCCACCCGCACTACAGACCGCACTCCTCCTGTGAGTACCCCCCGCACTACAGACCGCACTCCTCCTGTGAGTACCCCCCCCCCCCACCCCGCACTCCTCCTGTGAGTACTCCCCCCCCCCCCCCCCCCACCCGCACTACAGACCGCACTCCTCCTGTGAGTACCCCCCCCCCCCCCCCCCCCGCACTACAGACCGCACTCCTCCTGTGAGTACCCCCCCCCCCGCACTACAGACCGCACTCCTCCTGTGAGTACCCCCCCGCACTACAGACCGCACTCCTCCTGTGAGTACCCCCCCCCCCCCCCCCCCGCACTACAGACCGCACTCCTGCTGTGAGTACCCCCCCCGCACTACAGACCGCACTCCTGCTGTGAGTACCCCCCTCCCCCCCCGCACTACAGACCGCACTCCTCCTGTGAGTACCCCCCCCCCCCCCCCGCACTACAGACCGCACTCCTCCTGTGAGTACCCCCCCCCCCCGCACTACAGACCGCACTCCTCCTGTGAGTACCCCCCCGCACTACAGACCGCACTCCTCCTGTGAGTACCCCCCCCCCCGCACTACAGACCGCACTCCTCCTGTGAGTACCCCCCCCCCCCCCCCCCCCGCACTACAGACCGCACTCCTCCTGTGAGTACCCCCCCCCCCGCACTACAGACCGCACTCCTCCTGTGAGTACCCCCCCCCCCCCGCACTACAGACCGCACTCCTCCTGTGAGTACCCCCCCCCCCCCCGCACTACAGACCGCACTCCTCCTGTGAGTACCCCCCCCCCCCCCGCACTACAGACCGCACTCCTCCTGTGAGTACCCCCCCCGCACTACAGACCGCACTCCTCCTGTGAGTACCCCCCCCCCCCCCGCGCTACAGACCACACTGCTACTGTGAGTACCCCCCCCCCCCCCCCGCACTACAGACCGCACTCCTCCTGTGAGTACCCCCCCCCCGCGCTACAGACCGCACTCCTCCTGTGAGTACCCCCCACCGCGCTACAGACCGCAATCCTCCTGTGAGTACCCCCCACCGCGCTACAGACCGCACTCCTCCTGTGAGTACCCCCCACCACGCTACAGACCGCACTCCTCCTGTGAGTACTCCTCCTCCCCCCCCCGCGCTACAGACCGCACTCCTCCTGTGAGTACTCCTCCTCCCCCCCGCGCTACAGACCGCACTCCTCCTGTGAGTATCCCCCCCCACTACAGACCCGCACTGCTACTGTGAGTACTCCCCAGACGACTCCTCCTCCTGTGAGTATTCCCCCCCAGACTCCTCCTCCTGTGAGTATTCCCCTCCAGACTCCTCCTCCTGTGAGTATTCCCCCCAGACTCCTCCTCCTGTGAGTACTCCCCCCCCTCCAGACTCCTCCTCCTGTGAGTACTCCCCCCCCCCCAGACTCCTCCTGTGAGTACTCCCCCCCCCCCCAGACTCCTCCTGTGAGTACCCCCCCAGACTCCTCCTTCTGTGAGTACCCCCCCCCAGACCTCCTCCTTCTGTGAGTACCCCCCCCCAGACTCCTCCTCCTGTGAGTACTCCCCCCCCCAGACTCCTCCTCCTCCTGTGAGTACTCCCCCCCCCCCCCCCCCAGACTCCTCCTGTGAGTACCCCCTCCTCCTCCTGTGAGTACTCCCCCCCCCCCAGACTTCTCCTCCTCCTGTGAGTACTCCCCCCCCCCAGACTCCTCCTCCTGTGAGCACTCCCCTGCACACCGCACTCCTCCTCCCATTCTCTCTCTCTTTGTTTGTCTATAATTATATTACAATGTTATCATTTTTATATTATAATAAGACTCCGCCTCCTTCCTCTCATTCCCGCACCCCACAGTTCCTCCTTTGACCCCTCCCTTTCTGTCCTGCCATCATGTGACCTGTAATTCCGGTTCTCTCCTGCAGGGCGGGGCTGCATGCGGTCACTCCGGGGGGAGATGTGGTGTACTCCACCTGTTCTCTGTCTCAGCTGCAGAATGAGTTTGTGGTGGAGAGAGCGCTGGAGGTCGCCGCCTCCGAATACGGGATTCACGCCTCCGTCCAGGAGCTCCGCCCCTTCCGGGAGATTTTCAGGAAGACTTTCAATTTCCATGAGAAGAGCCGCATCGGAGAGCTGGTCCTCCCCCACCTGACCGCCAACTTCGGGCCCATCTACTTCTGCCTGCTGAGGAGGGAGCGCTAGAGAGGGGCCCCTGTGACTGAGGATTGATCATGGGGAGGGGCCCCCTGCCTCCTGACCACACCCACTGTACATGGCCGGGGGCCCCTCCCCAGGACTGAACATGCACTGCAAGGGTTGAATGCTTGTCAGGTGAGGGAGGGGCTGAAGAGGCAGGCTGTGGGCGGTCCCCCAGTGTGTGGAGGAGGGGCGTGCGACCGCAGCCCGGAGCACCTTGGAGAGGAGGCTGTGCAGGAGCACAGGTCAGGGAGGGGGTTATTATTCCTGCCCCCCCCCCCAAAACTGAACAAGGTGAGAGCGTCAGTCGGGGGTTGGGCTTTAATTGATCTTCCCCGTGATTCCGACTCCAATAAAAATTCTGAAAATAAAAAAGTGTGAAATGTGTTTATTGGTGAAATAAAGAGGGCGGATCCAGAGTGGAGGGGGCGGGGACTCCAAAGATAGACACCATTGTGGCTCTGCACCTAGCTCCACCCCCCCCCCCCACCAGTGACATAATTTCAGGCTGACATATTTCTGTCACCGGATGATGTCCCCCCCCCCCCCCCATCATGTGTTCCCCTCTCTCTCCCCCCCTATCATGTGTTCTTCCCCCCCCCCCCCCCCCATCGTGTGTTCTCCTCCCCCCCCCCCCATTATCGTGTGTTCTCTCTCTCTCCCCCCCCCCCCATCGTGTGTTTCTCTCTCTCTCTCCCCCCCCCCCCCCCATTGTTGGTTCTCTCATCATCGTGTGTTCTCTCTCTCTCCCTCCCCCCCCCCCCATCGTGTGTTCTCCTCCCCCCCCATCATCGCGTGTTCTCTCTCTCTCTCCCCCCCCCATCGTGTGTTCTCCTCCCCCCCCCCCCATCGTGTGTTCTCTCTCTCTCCCCCCCCCATCGTGTGTTCTCCCCCCCCCCCATCATCGTGTGTTCTCTCTCTCTCTCCCCCCCCATCGTGTGTTCTCCTCCCCCCCCCCATCATCGTGTGTTCTCTCTCTCTCCCCCCCCCATCGTGTGTTCTCTCTCTCCCCCCCCCATCGTGTGTTCTCTCTCTCTCTCTCCCCCCCCCCATCGTGTGTTCTCTCTCTCTCCCCCCCCCCCATTGTGTGTTCTCCTCCCCCCCCCCCCATCATCGTGTGTTCTCTCTCTCTCTCCCCCCCCCATCGTGTGTTCTCTCTCTCTCCCCCCCCCCATTGTGTGTTCTCCCCCCCCCCCCCCCCATCATCGTGTGTTCTCTCTCCCCCCCCCCCATTGTGTGTTCTCCTACCCCCCCCCCCATCATCGTGTGTTCTCTCTCTCCCCCCCCCCCCATTGTGTGTTCTCTCTCTCTCCCCCCCCCCATCGTATGTTCTCCTCCCCCCCCCCATCGTGTGTGTCCCCCCCATCGTGTGTTCTCCTCCCCTCCCCCATGTGTTCTCCCCCCTTGAGTCGGCCTGACTGATCTCCTCCTGTACTCCGGGGGGAGGGGCCACACTCTGCACCAATCAGATCTTTGTTGTATTGCACACAAGAGCTACTTCTTACTGTCCAATCACAGGCTGGGGGGGCGGATCCTGGAGAGGAAATTGGAGGGGGGGGAGTCACATGTCTGTATCCCTGTAGAAGTGATTTCCTGTCCTCCAGCTGTCCCCTGGACAGGAAGTTGGAGGAAATCTCCCCATATGAGGCTGGCCAGGCATAGGTACCTCCCCCCTCTCTATATGAGGATCACAGAACCAGCCAACCAGAGTCGTCGTCCCCCCCCCCCGTGTGAGGATCACAGAACTGGCTTATCAGAGTTTGCCCTCCCTCCATGAGGAACATGAGACCAGCTAAGCAGAATTCCCCTTTATAATGATCACAAGACTGACCGAACACAATCCCCCCCCACAGAACCAGCCAAGTCCCCCCATATGAGAATCATGAGCAGATTCGTCCCCTCCACCCCACCCCGAGGATTACAAGAGCGGCTGAGCAGAGTCCCCCCCTCCCCCATATGAGTATTATAAGACTGGCTGTGCAGAGTCCTCCTCCCGGTATTAAGATAAAAAGAGCGGCCGAGCAGAGTTTCCCCACCAATCTTGTATGAGGATCATGAGACTGGCCGAGCAGAGTCCCCCCCCTCCCCCATGAGGATCACAGAACCGGCTGAGCAGAGTTCCCCCCCATGAGGATGTTGGTTATCTGTGGGCGGTCTTTCTGCGGCCAAACACAACATGGCCCCTCCTCTGCCAGCCACAACATGGCCCCTTTTCCTACCAGTCACAACACGGCCCCACCTCCTGCCAACCACAACATGGCCCCTCCCCTGCCAGCCACATGGCACCTCCCCCTGCCAACCACAACATGGCCCCTCCCCTGCCAAACACAACATGGCCCCTGCCAACCACATGGCACCTCCCCCTGCCAACCACAACATGGCCCCTCCCCTGCCAAACACAACATGGCCCCTTTTCCTACCAGTCACAACACGGCCCCACCCCCTGCCAACCACAACATGGCCCCTCCCCTGCCAACCACATGGCACCTCCCCCTGCCAACCACAACATGGCCCCCTCCCCTGCCAACCACATGGCACCTCCCCCTGCCAACCACAACATGGCCCCTCCCCTGCCAACCACAACATGGCCCCTCCCCTGCCAGCCACATGGCACCTCCCCCTGCCAACCACAACATGGCCCCTCCCCTGCCAATTAAAACATGGCCCCTCCCCTGCCAACCACATGGCACCTCCCCCTGCCAACCACAACATGGCCCCTCCCCTGCCAACCACATGGCACCTCCCCCTGCCAACCACAACATGGCCCCCTCCCCTGCCAACCACATGCCACCACCCCCTGCCAACCACAACATGGCCCCTCCCCTGCCAACCACATGGCACCTCCCCCTGCCAACCACAACATGGCCCCTCCCCTGCCAATTACAACATGGCCCCTCCCCTGCCAATTACAACATGGCCCCTCCCCCTGCCAATTACACCATGGCCCCTCCCGTTGCCAACCACAACATGGCTCCCGGTCTCGCTCCTCCAATCACGGGGTAAAGCCCCGCCCTCTTCCTGCCAGCCACACGATGGCGCTCGCTTCCTTCTGTGCCGTGTCACATGACTCCCCCCGTCCAATCAGAGGGCGGAGCGCGGTCACCTGACCCGAGGAAGATGGCGGCCTCCGAGTAGGGATCGGGCGGGTCTCTCCAGTTTTGTCCGGGTGTCTCCGGGTTTGGTTGCACCGCAGGCCATGGAGGAGGCGCCGGAAGATGCTGGAGGGAGCCCGAGCCTGTTCCAGCTGTGTGCCCGGACCGTCACCGCCAACATGGAGCGCCTGGAGGAGGAAGTGTGGGGTGAGAGGAGCCCGCCGGGGGGAGGGGCAGGCGGTGTTCCCGGGAGAGGGGAGGGGCTATAATATTTTATTATGGGGGAGGGGCTAGAATATCTATATGAGGGAGGAGTTATAATATGTATGGGGGAGGGGATTCCATTCTGCTCTGCCAGTGACCCCATAGGAGGAGGAGACCAGAGGGGGACCCAGAAATAGGAGGAGCCAGGAGTGTCAGCGAGCGACCCGAGAAGAGGAGGAGAAACTGAGGAAGAGGAGCCAGAAGGGGGGACCCCAAAAAAAGGAGGAGCCAGGGGCGCTCATAGGGGACACCGGAAATAGGAGGAGCCAGAAGGGGGACCCAAAAAAGGAGGAGCGCTGGTGGGGGACACCGGAAATAGGAGGAGCCAGGAGTGTCAGCGAGCGACCCGAGAAGAGGAGGAGAAACTGAGGAAGAGGAGCCAGAGGGGGGGACCCCAAAAAAAGGAGGAGCCAGAGGGGGGACTCCGGAAATAGGAGGAGCCAGAAGGGGGACCCAAAAAAAGGAGGAGCCAGAGGCGCTCATAGGGGACACCGGAAATAGGAGGAACCAGGAGCGCTGGTGGGGGACCCGGAAATAGGAGGAGCCAGAGGGGGGACCCCAAAAAAAAAAGAGGAGCCAGGGGCGCTTATGAGGGACCCGGAAATAGGAGGAGCCAGAAGGGGGGACCCAAAAAAGGAGGAGCCAGGAGCGCTGGTGGGGGACCCGGAAATAGGAGGAGCCGGGAGGGGGGAATGTTGGGGGTGGGGGAGGATGTATAGCAGGGGATATTGGGGGATGGGTGTGTTGGGGTCCCTCCCCTGATCTGTGGATTCTTCGGCAGATCTCCCGGCAATCATCCTACAAGGGCTCCTCCCTCTACTGAACATCTACTACCTGGAGAGGATCGAGTCAGCCGCCACCAAGAAAGGTAAACTCCGCCCACTGCGTGTTTATCCCGCCCGTCATGTGACCGTCCATCCTGATCCCGCCCCCTTCTCTCTTCTCAGGTCTCTCCACCCAATCCATCTGGTGCAAACTATGGAATGAGGTCATGAAGAACAAACCCACCCGACTCATGGTGAGGGGGAGGGGAAAGATGTGATTGGACGGCTCTCAGTCCACAGAGTCCAAGGGGACTCCCCGCCTCCAACCTTCTACTGTCCTCCTCCCTCCGCCTCCACCCTTCTTCTGTCCTCCTCCCCCCCGCCTCCAACCTTCTTCTGTCCTCCTCCCCCCCGCCTCCAACCTTCTTCTGCCCTCCTCCCCCCCGCCTCCAACCTTCTTCTGCCCTCCTCCCCCCCGCCTCCAACCTTCTTCTGCCCTCCTCCCCCCCGCCTCCAACCTTCTTCTGCCCTCCTCCCCCCCGCCTCCAACCTTCTTCTGCCCTCCTCCCCCCCGCCTCCAACCTTCTTCTGCCCTCCTCCCCCCCGCCTCCAACCTTCTTCTGCCCTCCTCCCCCCCCGCCTCCAACCTTCTTCTGCCCTCCTCCCCCCCGCCTCCAACCTTCTTCTGCCCTCCTCCCCCCCGCCTCCAACCTTCTTCTGCCCTCCTCCCCCCCGCCTCCAACCTTCTTCTGCCCTCCTCCCCCCCGCCTCCAACCTTCTTCTGCCCTCCTCCCCCCCGCCTCCAACCTTCTTCTGTCCTACTCCCCCCCGCCTCCAACCTTCTTCTGTCCTCCTCCCCCCCGCCTCCAACCTTCTTCTGTCCTCCTCCCCCCCGCCTCCAACCTTCTTCTGCCCTCCTCCCCCCCGCCTCCAACCTTCTTCTGCCCTCCTCCCCCCCGCCTCCAACCTTCTTCTGCCCTCCTCCCCCCCGCCTCCAACCTTCTTCTGCCCTCCTCCCCCCCGCCTCCAACCTTCTTCACGCCCCCTCCCTTCTTTGATCCTCCACACTGCCTCCTCCCTTCTTCTATATTTTATCCTCCTCCTTGCCTTTTACCTTCTTCTTTCCTCCTGCCCACCTCCACCGAAGCTTCCTCTATCATCCTCCTCCTCTCTCGTCTTCTACCCTCCTCCCTGATCCATCCTGGTTCTTTCTATTGGTGGGAGGTGGTTACCCAGGCAGGGGAGGCCTGTGATTGGTTAACGTTCGGTGTGTTTTGGTTTCAGACGGTGACGTGTTGGAGGAAGAAGTTCCTGGAAACGTTCTTTCACAACGTCTTGCGCGGCACTCTGGACGTTTCCTCTGATTGGCGCCTCAATGACCGCCGCTTCTCCCCCCTGGTCCACAGCTCGCAGCACGTCTCGGAATTCACCATCTTCGGGAAGCAGCAGGGGGTGTCGGACCTGACCCCCGCGGTCCTGGAACGCCTGGCCCAGTCCGTGGAGAGTCTGAGGTTCCTTCACATCCGTCTGTCTGACCCCAACACCCAGAAATGCCTGAAACTGCTGCTGCACCACCTCATCCACCACGGCCACGTCACCAAGGTGTCGGTGCTGTCCTGGCCCCGCCCCGATAAGGAGCTGCTGGCGCTGATCCTAAATATCAGTGCCGGGTATTGGCAGGAGGTGGCCGATCACCCCTGTGCCCTGTGTGCCCATACCTCCCAATGGGGCCAAGAGGAACTGGGCAGCCAAAGTGCCTTGTTAAGCCTGCAGCCTCTAAACATCAGCCAGAATGTGGCCCCTGACCAGCCTCAGACCGGGGCCCCTGGGCCCTCGGAAGAACGGGCGGGGAGTGGCACCGCCGTGCCTTCGGCTGAACTGGCCGATAAAACCTCATCTACCTCAAACGATAGCCCGGCGCCCCCTGCAGAGCCGGCGTCCGAAGCCGGGGACTTGTATGACTTCATCTTCAGCGTCCCTCCTACGGGGGAGGAGCACACGCAGGAGGAGGAGACTACGATCGGGGAGCTCCTCCTTCCTGGCGCCATCCGCCTCCGCAGCGTCAGAACGCTGAACCTGCACAACGTTTTCCTGACCCCGGGGACCTGCCGCTGCCTCTGCCAACTCCTCCGCTCCTGGGTGTCCCTGGAAAGGCTGACCATGGCCTACAATGGTAAGCGGATGGGGAGGAGCAAAGCACAGTCACTGGGGGAGGGGGAGGAGTAAAGCAGTCACTTCTGTACATGAAGGGGGGGAGCAAAGCACAGCCATTGGGGGGAGCAAAGCAGTCACTTGGGAGAGGGGGGGAGCAAAGCACAGCCACTAGGGGGAGGAGCAAAGCACAGCCACTAGGGGGAGGAGCAAAGTACACTCACTGAGAGGAGGAGCAAAGTACTGGGGAGGAGAGGAGCAAAGTACACTCACTGAGAGGAGGAGTAAAGCAGTCACTTCTGTACATGAAGGGGAGGAGCAAAGCACAGCCATTGGGGGGAGCAAAGCAGTCACTTGGGAGAGGGGGGGAGCAAAGCAGTCACTGGGGGAGGAGTAAAGCAGTCACTTCTGTACATGAAGGGGAGGAGCAAAGTACAGTCACTGGAGGTAGGGGGAGGAGCAAAGCATATTTACTAGGGGGAGGAGCAAAGCACAGTCACTGGGGAGAGAGGGAGGAGCAAAGCACAGTCACTGCTGTACACGGACGGGGAGGAGCAAAACAGTCACTAGGGGGAGGAGCAAAACACAGTCACTAGGGGGAGGAGCAAAGCAGTCATTGGGGGAGAGGGGGAGGAGAAAAGCATAGTCACTAGGGGGAGGAGCAATGCACAGTCACTGCTGTACATGGGGGAGGAGCAAAGCACAGCCACTAGGGGGAGGAGCAAAGCAGTCAGAGGGGGAGGATAAAAGTACAGTCACTAGGGGGAGGAGCAAAGCACAGTCACTGCTGTACATGGAGGGGGAGGAGCAAAGCACAGCCATTGGGGGGAGCAAAGCAGTCACTGGGGGAGGAGTAAAGCAGTCACTTCTGTACATGAAGGGGGGGGGGGAGCAAAGCAGTCACTTGGGAGAGGGGGGGAGCAAAGCAGTCACTGGGGGGGGGAGGAAAGCAGTCACTTCTGTACATGGAGGGGAGGAGCAAAGTACAGTCACTGGAGGTAGGGGGAGGAGCAAAGCATATTTACTAGGGGGAGGAGCAAAGCACAGTCACTGGGGAGAGAGGGAGGAGCAAAGCACAGTCACTGCTGTACACAAACGGGGAGGAGCAAAACAGTCACTAGGGGGAGGAGCAAAACACAGTCACTAGGGGGAGGAGCAAAGCAGTCATTGGGGGAGAGGGGGAGGAGCAAAGCACAGTCACTAGGGGGAGGAGCAAAGCACAGTCACTAGGGGGAGGAGCAAAACACAGCCACTAGGGGGAGGAGCAAAGCAGTCATTGGGAGAGAGGGGGAGGAGCAAAGCACAGTCACTGCTGTACATGGGGGAGGAGCAAAGCACAGCCACTAGGGGGAGGAGCAAAGCAGTCAGAGGGGGAGGAGAAAAGTACAGTCACTAGGGGGAGGAGCAAAGCACAGTCACTGCTGTACATGGAGGGGGAGGAGCAAAGCACAGTCACTGGGGGAGGGGCAGATCAAGGATAATCAGCACAAGGGGCACGATGTACTCTGGATGGGCCGAGTCCCTTGTGCTGCTGGCTCCGGGTTTCTCCATCATAATCTTCAATGGAGCGGTCATTTACACTCCTCCAGCTTTACCGACTGTGCCCTGCCCTTTTCAGCCCTCCTCCATTCATAGAAGCCATACTACAGCTTCAATGAATGGAGGGTGAGTGCATGATGGCTCCCCCCACCCCCCTCGATTCATAGAACCTGTACTCCAGCTTCTATAAATGAGATGTGACCTAACCAATGGGGGACAAGCTCATCATTGCTAGCTCCACCCCCCCCCCTCCATTCGTATAAGCTGTGCTACAGTTTCAGTGAATGGAGGACAAGCACATGATAACTCCGCCTCCTCCATTCATAGAATCCGTACTCCAGCTTCTATGAATGGAGGTTGAGCACATGATTGTTGGCTTCATCCCCCTCCATTCATAGATCACATCTCATTCATGGAAGCTGGAATACAAAATCTGTGAATGGAGGAGGAGCATATGATAGTTCCGCCTCCTCCATTCATAGATCACATCTTATTCATAGTACGGCTTTTGTGAATGGAGGAGCAGAAAGGGGCGGGTAGTCTTGGACTTTTGAAGAGTGAATGTATCGGGGAGGGGGGGGGGGCGCAGTGTTTGGGGTCTCTGGGGAGCAATGATAGGCGGGGATTGATGTGACTGTTGGTCTGTGTCTGGAGGAGGGTCTGTGGTTGTTGTTTAGCCAATCAGAGCTTACCATTCACATTTGCAGCCAATCACAGGACAGAGAGGGAGTTGAGACGAAGATCTGATCCGATTCCCCCGCCCAATCATTGGATGTGGATGGAGGAATCCCCCCCCCCCCCGGATATTCTGAGAGGGGGACTTCCCACCACAACTTAGATCAGTGACATTGGCTCTTCCCTGCAGCACTGATCACCAGGAAATGTTCCAGCAGGGTGATTGTTCAGATATCGATCGATAGATCATCCTCTGTACAGCCTCAGTGCCGTACATGGATCGAATTCCCGGGAGCTGCACTACTGCATATGGTGGTGCTGTGATGACGGAACGTTCTCTGATTGTTTTTATCTTCTGTTAGATCTGCAGACCAATATCAGCATGTTCCTGGAGGCGCTGTCCCACCTGTCCCGGGACCCCCGCTGCTCCCTCAGCGCCCTCTCTATGAGCGACTTCAGCACCTACGTCACCATCCTGGACCTGGCCCAGACCATCCTCCGCACCTTCCCCGCCCTGCAGTCTCTCCTACTGTGCTACGACCTGGAGGAAAGCAGCGACAAGGTGGTGGTGGAGGCGGGGCCTGCAGAGTTTACAGGTGGGTGGTGGAGGCGGGGCTCACAGGTGGGTGGTGGAGGCGAGGCTCACAGGTGGGTAGTGGAGGCGGGGCCTGCAGAGTTCACAGGTGGGTGGTGGAGGTGGGGCTCACAGGTGGAGGTGGGGCCTGCAGAGTTCACAGGTGGGTGGTGGAGGCGGGGCTCACAGGTGGGTGGTGGAGGCGGGGCTCACAGGTGGGTAGTGGAGGCGGGGCCTGCAGAGTTCACAGGTGGGTGGTGGAGGCGGGGCTCACAGGTGGGTGGTGGAGGCGGGGCTCACAGGTGGGTGGTGGAGGCGGGGCTCACAGGTGGGTAGTGGAGGCGGGGCCTGCAGAGTTCACAGGTGGGTGGTGGAGGCGGGGCTCACAGGTGGGTGGTGGAGGCGGGGCTCACAGGTGGGTGGTGGAGGCGGGGCTCACAGGTGGGTGGTGGAGGCGGGGCCTGCGGGGCTCACAGGTGGGTGGTGGAGGCGGGGCTCACAGGTGGGTGGTGGAGGCGGGGCCTGCAGAGTTCACAGGTGGGTGGTGGAGGCGGGGCTCACAGGTGGGTGGTGGAGGCGGGGCTCACAGTTGGGTGGGGGAGGTGGGGCCTGCAGCGTTCACAGGTGGGTAAAGGTGGGGTTCACAGGTGGGTAGCCGAGACAGGGGCCTGCAGGGTTCACAGGTGGGTAGCCGAGGCGGGGGCCTGCAGGGTTCACGGGTGGGTAGCGGAGGCGGAGTTCACAAGTGGGTGGTGAAGGGAGGGTTCACAGGTGGAGCCCACAGTGGAGGCGGAGCTATAAGTTTACAGGTGGGTAGTGGTCGTGGGACCTGCAGGGTTCACAGGTGGGTAGTGAAGGCGGGGCCTGCAGAGTTCACAAGTGGGTGGTGGAGGGAGGGTTCACAGGTGGAGGTGGAGCCCACAGGGTTCACAGGTGGGTAGTGGAGGCGGAGCTATGAGTTCACAGGTGGGTAGCGGAGCTCTGAGTTTACAGGTGGGTAGTGGTCGTGGGACCCGCAGAGTTCACAGGTGGGTGGTGGAGGCAGGGCTTTAGAGTTCACACGTAGGTAGAGGGAGGGGCTTTCAGAGTTCACAGGTACAGTGCTGTGATGATCCTCCCATTCCTCCTCATGGTGAATGATTTATAAATCTTTCCTTTGTACAGAAAACCAGTTGAAGCAGTTGGATCTTCGCTTCCCTCAGAATTCGTTGGAAGTTCATCGCTTGGCGTCGGCACTGAAGGCGTCGCCCTGCCTGGTGGAGCTGTCCCTGGATAATGCCATACTGACCCGCCACCAGGATGTCAAACTTTTACTGCAAACAATCACAGGTGAGGAGGGCCCGCCCCCCACGGGTGATGACATCACACGGTGACCATTGTTCACAGCAGCACACAATGGGAGTTGCTTGTCCTCCGTATGATCAGAGGGAGGGGTGCCCGTTGCTCCCAGTGATGTATCTGGTGGTTCTCTCGGATCTTGCTGGCTGTGTCTCTGATGACTGTCTCCGATTGGCCACCTCAGGAAGTTTCCTGTTACGGTGCTGATATATATATAATCAGTGGGTGGGGCTTCCCTGTGGGCGGGATCTTGCGGTCCAGCTCTGACCTCTGACCCTGTAATGGTTGTCTGTATTTGCAGAACACAACGTCGCTCTTCGCAGACTCGGCTTCCATGACCTGAACCTGACCGACTCTCAGGCGGAGATTGTGCACCTCCTTAGTCATTCCAGCCTGGAAGGTAAGTCCGCCCCCGCCAGGGTCACGTGGCCGCGCGCAGTCCCGCCAGGGTCACGTGGCCGCGCGCAGTCCCGCCAGGGTCACGTGGCCGCGCGCAGTCCCGCCAGGGTCACGTGACCACCGCACATCACTTACCGCCATCTTCTATCCATAGAAGTCAAGTTCTCCTTCTGCCGTCTCTTTGAGAGGATGCCGCGGGATTTCCTGGCTCAGTTTGTTGGCGCTCTGAAGAAAAACTCCATCCTGAAGATCCTAAAGTTGGGAGGAAACCGTCTGGGTAATGTCCTGTGTGTGGGTGGTCCGTGTCTCGGTATCGGGATGTACTGGTAGGTGGGGGCAGTTCTGTATTGGTGAGATGTTTATAGAAGATGAAACTAGCAGGAAATGTCAGAAAATCCCTCCACCAAATGGAGGAGAGAGCAGAGTACAGCTCAGGGGTCAGTCTAGAGGAGATCTGGGATTGGTGGGGTCGTTATAGAGGGGATCTGGGATTGGTGGTGAGAAAATCTGGGATTGGTGGAGATCGGTATAGAGGGGATCTGGGATTGGTGGGGTCGGTATAGAGGGGATCTGGGATTGGTGGGGTCGGTATAGAGGGGATCTGGGATTGGTGGGGTCGGTATAGAGGGGATCTGGGATTGGTGGGGTCGGTATAGAGGGCATCTGGGATTGGTGGTGAGAAAATCTGGGATTGGTGGAGATCGGTATAGAGGAGATCTGGGATTGGTGGGGTCGGTATAGAGGGGATCTGGGATTGGTGGAGATCGGTATAGAGGGGATCTGGGATTGATGGGGTCGGTATAGAGGGGATCTGGGATTGGTGGAGATCGGTATAGAGGAGATCTGGGATTGGTGGAGATCGGTATAGAGGGGATCTGGGATTGGTGGAGATCGGTATAGAGGGGATCTGGGATTGATGGGGTCGGTATAGAGGGGATCTGGGATTGATGGGGTCGGTATAGAGGGGATCTGGGATTGGTGGAGATCAGTATAGAGGAGATCTGGGATTGGTGGAGATCGGTATAGAGGGGATCTGGGATTGATGGGGTCGGTATAGAGGAGATCTGGGATTGGTGGAGATCGGTATAGAGGGGATCTGGGATTGGTGAGGTCGGTATAGAGGAGATCTGGGATTGATGGGGTCGGTATAGAGGGGATCTGGGATTGGTGGAGATCGGTATAGAGGAGATCTGGGATTGGTGGAGATCGGTATAGAGGGGATCTGGGATTGGTGGAGATCGGTATAGAGGAGATCTGGGATTGGTGGAGATCGGTATAGAGGGGATCTGGGATTGGTGGAGATCGGTATAGAGGGGATCTGGGATTGATGGGGTCGGTATAGAGGGGATCTGGGATTGGTGGAGATCGGTATAGAGGAGATCTGGGATTGGTGGAGATCGGTATAGAGGGGATCTGGGATTGGTGGAGATCGGTATAGAGGGGATCTGGGATTGGTGGAGATCGGTATAGAGGGGATCTGGGATTGATGGGGTCGGTATAGAGGGGATCTGGGATTGGTGGAGATCGGTATAGAGGAGATCTGGGATTGGTGGAGATCGGTATAGAGGGGATCTGGGATTGATGGGGTCGGTATAGAGGGGATCTGGGATTGATGGGGTCGGTATAGAGGGGATCTGGGATTGATGGGGTCGGTATAGACGGGATCTGGGATTGGTGGGGTCGGTATAGACGGGATCTGGGATTGGTGGGGTCGGTATAGACGGGATCTGGGATTGGTGGGGTCGGTATAGACGGGATCTGGGATTGGTGGGGTCGGTATAGACGGGATCTGGGATTGGTGGGGTCGGTATAGACGGGATCTGGGATTGGTGGGGTCGGTATAGAGGGGATCTGGGATTGGTGGGGTCGGTATAGAGGGGATCTGGGATTGGTGGGGTCGGTATAGAGGGGATCTGGGATTGGTTGTGACAAGATCTGGGATTGGTGGGGTCGGTAAAGAGGGGATCTGGGATTGGTGGGGTCGGTAAAGAGGGGATCTGGGATTGGTGGGGTCGGTAAAGAGGGGATCTGGGATTGGTGGGGTCGGTATAGAGGGGATCTGGGATTGGTGGGGTCGGTATAGAGGGGATCTGGGATTGGTGGGGTCGGTATAGAGGGGATCTGGGATTGGTGGGGTCGGTATAGAGGGGATCTGGGATTGGTGGAGATCGGTATAGAGGAGATCTGGGATTGGTGGGATCTGTAATGAGGAGATTGGTATAGAGGAGATCTGGGATTGGTGGAGATCGGTATAGAGGAGATCTGGGATTGGTGAGGTCGGTATAGAGGGGATCTGGGATTGGTGGAGATCGGTATAGAGGGGATCTGGGATTGGTGGTGAGAAGATCTGGGATTGGTGGAGATCGGTATAGAGGAGATCTGGGATTGGTGGTGAGAAGACCTGGGATTGGTGGGATCTGTAATGAGGAGATCGGTATAGAGGAGATCTGGGATTGGTGGAGATCGGTATAGAGGGGATCTGGGATTGGTGAGGTCGGTATAGAGGGGATCTGGGATTGGTGGTGAGAAGATCTGGGATTGGTGGGGTCGGTAAAGAGGGGATCTGGGATTGGTGGGGTCGGTAAAGAGGGGATCTGGGATTGGTGGAGATCGGTCAAAGAGGGGATCTGGGATTGGTGGAGATCGGTATAGAGGAGATCTGGGATTGGTGGAGATCGGTATAGAGGAGATCTGGGATTGGTGGAGATCGGTATAGAGGAGATCTGGGATTGGTGGAGATCGGTATAGAGGATATCTGGGATTGGTGAGGTCAGTATAGAGGGGATCTGGGATTGGTGGTGAGAAGATCTGGGATTGGTGGGATCTGTAATGAGGAGATTGGTATAGAGGAGATCTGGGATTGGTGGTGAGAAGATCTGGGATTGGTGGGGTCGGTAAAGAGGGGATCTGGGATTGGTGGGGTCGGTATAGAGGGGATCTGGGATTGGTGGAGATCGGTATAGAGGAGATCTGGGATTGGTGGAGATCGGTATAGAGGAGATCTGGGATTGGTGAGGTCAGTATAGAGGGGATCTGGGATTGGTGAGGTCAGTATAGAGGGAATCTGGGATTGGTGGAGATCTGGGATTGGTGGAGATCAGTATAGAGGGGATCTGGGATTGGTGGAGATCGGTATAGAGGGGATCTGGGATTGGTGGAGATCGGTATAGAGGGGATCTGGGATTGGTGGGGTCGGTATAGAGGGGATCTGGGATTGGTGGGGTCGGTATAGAGGGGATCGGTTGGTGGGTCGGTATAGAGGGGATCTGGGATTGGTGGGGTCGGTATAGAGGGGATCTGGGATTGGTGGGGTCGGTATAGAGGGGATCTGGGATTGGTGGGGTCGGTATAGAGGGATCTGATTGGTGGGGACTAAATAGGGATTGGTGGTGGCGTCGGTTTAGAGGGGATCTGGGATTGGTGGGGTCGGTATAGAGGGGATCTGGGATTGGTGGGGTCGGTATAGAGGAGATCTGGGATTGGTGGAGATCGGTATAGAGGAGATCTGGGATTGGTGGGGTCGGTATAGAGGGGATCTGGGATTGGTGGTGGGAAGATCTGGGATTGGTGGAGATCGGTATAGAGGGGATCTGGGATTGGTGGAGATTGGTATAGAGGAGATCTGTGATTGGTGGAGATTGGTATAGAGGAGATCTGGGATTGGTGGAGATCGGTATAGAGGAGATCTGGGATTGGTGGGATCTGTAATGAGGAGATTGGTATAGAGGAGATCTGGGATTGGTGGTGAGAAGATCTGGGATTGGTGGGGTCGGTAAAGAGGGGATCTGGGATTGGTGGGGTCGGTAAAGAGGGGATCTGGGATTGGTGGGGTCGGTATAGAGGGGATCTGGGATTGGTGGGGTCGGTATAGAGGGGATCTGGGATTGGTGGAGATCGGTATAGAGGAGATCTGGGATTGGTGAGGTCAGTATAGAGGGGATCTGGGATTGGTGTCGTCGGTATAGAGGGGATCTGGGATTGGTGTCGTCGGTATAGAGGGGATCTGGGATTGGTGGGGTCGGTATAGAGGGGATCTGGGATTGGTGGAGATCTGGGATTGGTGGAGATCAGTATAGAGGGGATCTGGGATTGGTGGAGATCTGGGATTGGTGGAGATCTGGGATTGGTGGAGATCTGGGATTGGTGGAGATCAGTATAGAGGGGATCTGGGATTGGTGGGGTCGGTATAGAGGGGATCTGGGATTGGTGGGGTCGGTATAGAGGGGATCTGGGATTGGTGGAGATCGGTAATAGATGGGATCTGGGATAGGTATGGGGATCGGTATAGAGGGGATCTGGGATTGGTGGGGTCGGTATAGAGGGGATCTGGGATTGGTGGGGTCGGTATAGAGGGGATCTGGGATTGGTGGGGTCGGTATAGAGGGGATCTGGGATTGGTGGGGTCGGTATAGAGGGGATCTGGGATTGGTGGGGTCGGTATAGAGGGGATCTGGGATTGGTGGGGTCGGTATAGAGGAGATCTGGGATTGGTGGAGATCGGTATAGAGGAGATCTGGGATTGGTGGGGTCGGTATAGAGGGGATCTGGGATTGGTGGAGATTGGTATAGAGGAGATCTGTGATTGGTGGAGATTGGTATAGAGGAGATCTGGGATTGGTGGAGATCGGTATAGAGGAGATCTGGGATTGGTGGAGATCGGTATAGAGGAGATCTGGGATTGGTGGAGATCGGTATAGAGGAGATCTGGGATTGGTGGAGATCGGTATAGAGGAGATCTGGGATTGGTGGAGATCGGTATAGAGGAGATCTGGGATTGGTGGAGATCGGTATAGAGGAGATCTGGGATTGGTGGTGAGAAGATCTGGGATTGGTGGGATCTGTAATGAGGAGATCGGTATAGAGGGGATCTGGGTTTGGTGGAGATCGTGGTGAGAAGATCTGGGATGATCCTAACTGACACTTTCTCCTCTGCAGGGAACAAGGGATTGGGCGCTTTGGCTGATCTCTATGCTGCGGATTCCTCGTCATTGGTTCACTGTCTGGATGTCAGGTTGGTTTGTGTTCATCTGTCTGTCCCCGCCCTCAGGCTGGATTGGCTCCTCCCACTCCGTTCTCATTGTCTTCATCTTATGTTATTTGATCGATCGATCGATCTCGGGAGAAGTCCTAACCATAGATGGAGAGATCTCCCTCACAACACCCTCACCCATCTGTGTGATGTTTGTAAAGCAGGAGCAGCAGGACGGTGTGTCCTGCACATTGAAGAGTGGGAGTGGGAGCAGGGAGTGTGCGTGCAGGAAGGTGGGATCGGGAGGGAGTGCAAAGCATGCAGGATGGAGCATGGAGTGTGCGTGCAGGAAAACGAGAGGGGGCAAGAAGGTGGAAGCGGAAGGGAGCAGGGAGTGTGCGTGCAGGATAGTGGGAGGGAGTGTGCGTGCAGGCGAGAGGGAGCATGGCGTGTGCGTGCAGGATGGTGGGAGCGGGAGGGAGCATGGCGCGTGCGTGCAGGATGGTGGGAGGAAGCATGTGTGCAGGATGGTGGGAGGGAGTGTGCGTGCAGGCGAGAGGGAACATGGCGCGTGCATGCAGGATGGTGGGAGGAAGCAGGGAGCATGTGTGCAGGATGGTGGGAGGGAGCGTGCGTGCAGGATGGTGGGAGCGGGAGGGAGCACAGTGTGTGTGCAGGATGGTGGGAGGGAACAGGAAGCGTGCATGCAGGATGGTGGGAGGGGAAGGGAGCATGTGTGTAAGATGGTGGCAGGGAGCAGGATGGTGGGAGCAGGAGGGAGCATGTGTGTAAGATGGTGGGAGGGAGCGTGCAGGAAGGTGGGAGCGGGAGGGAGCAGAGCGTGGGTGCAGGATGGTGGGAGCGGGAGGGAGCGTGGGTGCAGGATGGTGGGAGCATGGAGTGTGCATGCAGGATTGTGGGAGCGGGAGGGAGCATGGAGCGTGCGTGCAGGATGGTGGGATGGAGCATGCGTGCAGGAGGGAGCAGAGCGTGCATGCAGGATCGTGGGAGGGAGTGTGGGTGCAGGATGGTGGGAGCGGGAGGGAGCATGGAGCGTGCGTGCAGGATGGTGGGAGGGAACAGGGAGTGTGCGTGCAGGAGGGAGCAGAGCGTGCATGTAGGATGATGGGAGGGAGCGTGGGTGCAGGATGGTGGGAGGGAGCATGGAGCGTGCGTACAGGATGGTGGGAGGGAACAGGGAGTTTGAGTGCAGGAGGAAGCAGAGTGTGCATGTAGGATGGTGGGGTGGAGCGTGGGTGCAGGATGGTGGGGTGGAGCGTGGGTGCAGGATGGTGGGAGGGAGCGTGGGTGTGGGTGCAGATGGTGGGAGGGAGCGTGGGAGCGTGGGTGCAGGATGGTGGGAGGAGCGGTGGGTGCAGGATGGTGGGGTGGAGCGTGGCTGTGGGAGGGAGCATGGGTGCAGGATGGTGGGAGGGAGCGTGGGTGCAGGATGGTGGGAGGGAGCGTGGGTGCAGGATGGTGGGAGGGAGCGTGGGTGCAGGATGGTGGGAGGGAGCGTGGGTGCAGGATGGTGGGAGGGAGCGTGGGTGCAGGATGGTGGGAGGGAGCATGGAGCGTGGGTGCAGGATGGTGGGGGAGGGAGCGTGGGTGCAGGATGGTGTGAGGGAGCATGGGTGCAGGATGGTGGGAGGGAGCGTGGGTGCAGGATGGTGGGAGGGAGCGTGGGTGCAGGATGGTGGGAGGGAGCGTGGGTGCAGGATGCTGGGAGGGAGCGTGGGTGCAGGATGCTGGGAGGAGCGGTGGGTGCAGGATGGTGGGAGGAGCATGGAGCGTGGGTGCAGGATGGTGGGAGGGAGCGTGGGTGCAGGATGGTGTGAGGGAGCGTGGGTGCAGGATGGTGGGAGGGAGCGTGGGTGCAGGATGGTGTGAGGGAGCGTGGGTGCAGGATGGTGTGAGGGAGCGTGGGTGCAGGATGCTGGGAGGGAGCGTGTGGGTGCAGGATGGTGGGAGGGAGCGTGGGAGCAGGATGGTGGGAGGGAGCGTGGGTGCAGGATGGTGGGAGGGAGCGTGGGTGCAGGATGGTGGGAGGGAGCGTGGGTGCAGGATGCTGGGAGGGAGCGTGGGTGCAGGATGCTGGGAGGGAGCGTGGGTGCAGGATGGTGGGAGGGAGCATGGAGCGTGGGTGCAGGATGGTGGGAGGGAGCGTGGGTGCAGGATGGTGGGAGGGAGCGTGGGTGCAGGATGCTGGGAGGGAGCGTGGGTGCAGGATGGTGTGAGGGAGCGTGGGTGCAGGATGGTGTGAGGGAGCGTGGGTGCAGGATGGTGGGAGCGTGGGTGCAGGATGGTGGGAGGGAGCATGGAGCGTGGGTGCAGGATGGTGGGAGGGAGCGTGGGTGCAGGATGGTGGGAGCGTGGGTGCAGGATGGTGGGAGGGAGCGTGGGTGCAGGATGGTGGGAGGGAGCGTGGTGTGCAGGATGGTGGGAGCATGGAGCGTGGGTGCAGGATGGTGGGAGCATGGAGCGTGGGGTGCAGGATGGTGGGAGCATGGAGCGTGGGTGCAGGATGGTGGGAGGGAGCATGGGTGCAGGATGGTGGGAGGGAGCGTGGGTGCAGGATGGTGGGAGGGAGCGTGGGTGCAGGATGGTGGGAGCATGGAGCGTGGGTGCAGGATGGTGGGAGCATGGAGCGTGGGTGCAGGATGGTGGGAGCATGGAGCGTGGGTGCAGGATGGTGGGAGCGTGGGTGCAGGATGGTGGGAGCATGGAGCGTGGGTGCAGGATGGTGGGAGCATGGAGCGTGGGTGCAGGATGGTGGGAGGGAGCGTGGGTGCAGGATGGTGGGAGGGAGCATGGAGCGTGGG
The DNA here is from genome assembly GCA_029574335.1 of Rana kukunoris. Classification (NCBI taxonomy): domain Eukaryota; kingdom Metazoa; phylum Chordata; class Amphibia; order Anura; family Ranidae; genus Rana; species Rana kukunoris. Next base: position 50,025 of record JAJQKJ010001946.1, read on the forward strand.
TGCAGGATGGTGGGAGGGAGCGTGGGTGCAGGATGGTGGGAGGGAGGAGCATGGAGCGTGGGTGCAGGATGGTGGGGTGGAGCGTGGGTGCAGGATGGTGGGGTGGAGCGTGGGTGCAGGATGGTGGGAGGGAGCGTGGGTGCAGGATGGTGGGAGGGAGCGTGGGTGCAGGATGGTGGGAGGGAGCGTAGGTGCAGGATGGTGGGAGGGAGCATGGGTGCAGGATGGTGGGAGGGAGCATGGAGCGTGGGTGCAGGATGGTGGGAGGGAGCATGGGTGCAGGATGGTGGGAGGGAGCATGGAGCGTGGGTGCAGGATGGTGGGAGGGAGCATGGGTGCAGGATGGTGGGAGGGAGCGTGGGTGCAGGATGGTGGGAGGGAGCGTGGGTGCAGGATGGTGGGAGGGAGCGTGGGTGCAGGATGGTGGGGTGGAGCGTGGGTGCAGGATGGTGGGGTGAGCGTGGGTGCAGGATGGTGGGAGGGAGCGTGGGTGCAGGATGGTGGGAGGGAGCGTGGGTGCAGGATGGTGGGGTGGAGCGTGGGTGCAGGATGGTGGGGTGAGCGTGGGTGCAGGATGGTGGGAGGGAGCATGGAGCGTGGGTGCAGGATGGTGGGAGGGAGCGTGGGTGCAGGATGGTGGGGTGGAGCGTGGGTGCAGGATGGTGGGGTGGAGCGTGGGTGCAGGATGGTGGGGTGGAGCGTGGGTGCAGGATGGTGGGAGGGAGCATGGAGCTTAGGGCGGAGTTTCACTTTCCCGTCTCCCTTTCCCTCCGCAGCTCTAACTGCATCACCTCGGCCGGTCTGCTCCAGTTTGCGAAGAAGTTGGAGGGATTGGGGAACATTAAGCTGCGGCGGCTCCTCGTCACGCAGAACGGGCTGGACATGGACCCCATAATGACCCACAATGCCCTGAGGACTCTGGAGAGAATTTGTTGTGTCGTTAAGGACAGCTGGGACCCCGCCCACGCCTTCGCTGACCACGTCAGCGTCATGTGACCTGCGTATTGTATACACGATGGCGGAACGTGCTGCGCATGCTCTGTACGTCACACCGCGGCCTCTGAACACCCCGGAACTTCACTTTTATTATGCATGACTCCTTACTGATTTCCCAGGGTGGGGGCGGGGCTGGTCTGTCTATCTCCATATGTGCTCTTCTATGATCTTCCACTGATGCCAAAAAAAGCTGCAACCATGACTGTACAATTCACAGAGCGACCACCGGAGGGAGCGCGTGACCGTGCGATTCACAGAGCGACCACCGGAGGGAGCGCGTGACCGTGCGATTCACAGAGCGACCACCGGAGGGAGCGCGTGACCGTGCGATTCACAGAGCGACCACCGGAGGAGCGTGTGAACCGTGCGATTCACAGAGCGACCACCGGAGGGAGCGCGTGGCGGTACGATTCACAGAGCGACCACCGGAGGGAGCGCGTGACCGTGCGATTCACAGAGCGACCACCGGAGGGAGCGCGTGACCGTGCGATTCACAGAGCGACCACCGGAGGGAGCGCGTGACCGTGCGATTCACAGAGCGACCACCGGAGGGAGCGCGTGGCGGTACGATTCACAGAGCGACCACCGGAGGGAGCGCGTGACCGTGCGATTCACAGTGCGACCACGGAGGGAGCGCGTGACTGTGCGATTCACAGAGCGACCACCGGAGGGAGCGCGTGACCGTGCGATTCACAGAGCGACCACCGGAGGGAGCGCGTGACCGTGCGATTCACAGAGCGACCACCGGAGGGAGCGCGTGACCGTGCGATTCACAGAGCGACCACCGGAGGGAGCGCGTGACCGTGCGATTCACAGAGCGACCACCGGAGGGAGCGCTTGACCGTGCGATTCACAGAGCGACCACCGGAGGGAGCGCGTGACCGTGCGATTCACAGAGCGACCACCGGAGGGAGCGCGTGACCGTGCGATTCACAGAGCGACTAACGGAGGGAGCGCGTGACCGTGCGATTCACAGAGCGACCACCGAGGGGAGCGCTCGTGACCGTGCAATTCACAGAGCGACCACCGGAGGGAGCGCGTGACCGTGCGATTCACAGAGCGACCACCGGAGGGAGCGCGTGGCGGTGCGATTCACAGAGCGACCACCGGAGGGAGCGCGTGGCGGTGCGATTCACAGAGCGACCACCGGAGGGAGCGCGTGACCGTGCGATTCACAGAGTGACCGTGCGATTCACAGAGCGACCACCGGAGGGAGCGCGTGACCGTGCGATTCACAGAGCGACCACCGGAGGGAGCGCGTGACCGTGCGATTCACAGTGCGACCACCGGAGGGAGCGCTTGACCGTGCGATTCACAGAGCGACCACCAGAGGGAGCGCGTGACCGTGCGATTCACAGAGCGACCACCGGAGGGAGCGCGTGACCGTGCGATTCACAGAGCGACTAACAGAGGGAGCGGCGTGAGCGCGCGTGCGATTCACAGAGCGACCACCCGGAGGGAGCGCGTGACCGTGCAATTCACAGAGCGACCCACGGAGGGAGCGCGTGACCGTGCGATTCACAGAGCGACCACCGGAGGGACGCGTGACCGTGCGATTCACAGAGCGACTAACGGAGGGAGCGCGCGTGACCCGTGCGATTCACAGAGCGACCACCGAGGGAGGCGCGTGACCGTGCGATTCACAGAGCGACTTAAGGAGGGAGCGCGTGACCGTGCAATTCACAGAGCGACCAGGGGAGGGAGCGCGTGACCGTGCAATTCACAGAGCGACTGTCAGTGGTGAGAGATCCCGTCTGCAGGGGGGGGGGGGGGGGCGGTGTCGTTCCTTTTGGGCAGAGAAGTAATCTGGGGGGGGCGGAGCATTTGTCTGCAGTACATAACATGGCCGACTGCCTTC
>JAJQKJ010000355.1:0-62202 GCA_029574335.1 Rana kukunoris
AAATTTACCTGTATGCATAAAGATTGTGTGTATGATAGTCCTTATTTTGTGATGCCAGGGAAGGAGCGTGGCAATCAATAGGTCTCCAGCTCGCCATTTGTGACACGGAATTGATGGGGCACTTGATGTGTCACAGTGTGTGGGCATTGTCGCTAGCCTTGTTCTGGGGGTCTGAGGAGATTTCAAGGAAGAAACGGGACGGCGAAATGAGAGAGAAGTGCAGAATAGGCCGGTGAGAAGGTGGAAAGTGCAAGAATGAGGGAAAAAACCTCGCGCAAGAATTTCGAAGTATGATAGGCACGCGGCAGCTGGAATTATCCCCTTACACAGCTTCAGGGCTTGCCCCCTCAGAGAAAGGTGGGGGGTTGCGCCTGATATTAAGAAGGGGGGGGGTGAATTTATGCAAGTTGTGTGTAAAAAATCGCTGGGCCATATGGTAGCACACCATAAGTAGCCATCGGGGCCCTGGGGACCACTGGGCCCTTTAATAAAAATAAACTTTGGGCTCTTTAATGAAAAATAAATTACAATATCTATATATATATATCTATATATATAAAATAATAAAAAAGGGGGTTGCCTTGGGAGCTCTGGGCCCTTTAATAAAAAATAACTACCACAAATCTAAAAAAAAAAATACATTGGGTGGGAGCTGCGGTGGCTCAACGTGAATGGCACTGCGCTGACAAGCCATTCACCTCTGCAGCCAAGGGTTTGGATCCCGGTCTCGGCTACATGTGAATTGAGTTTGGTGGTGTCAGCCTGGCTCCCGGTGGGTGTGCTATGCAAGGTACGCCTGTGCTTAGTACGCCCACCCCCCCCCCCCACAAAAAACACCACACTTGCACGCACTTTGGCCATGAGGTCTCCTAAAATAAAGGGAGGCGAAGGACCTACAGGGCTGGCTGGGTGGGCTACCAACCCGTCCTTCATAAGGGGAGTCCCTCTGTCCCATCGGGGACAGGCCCCCCTCACACCACCATTGCCACCGGGGGCATGGAGAAGGATGGCGATTGCAAGTCCAGCTCCTCTCTCTCGACTTCACGCACAAAATACACTTTAAAAAAGAAATTAAAGTAAAAAGAACAAACCTGGGGAAAATGTTTATAACATTTTTAGAAGCAAAAAGGTTGTCATCTGGGGCCCTCTGGGAGCTTTCATAATTATATTATATATATATATGTTAAAAAAATAACCAAAAATATATATTTTTTTTTTTTTGTTTTTTTTTTAAAGGTGGGGTGTTGTCATCTGGAGCCCTGGGGATCTCCGGGCCACTGGGGACCTCCAGACCCCTAAAACAAAACATTGCCCTTTAATAACAAAAAATATCGGGGGTTGCCACCCGGGCCCCTGGGGACCTCCAGACTGATAAAAAATATTAAATTCCAAAAATTGGCCCTTTAATAAAAAATCCTACAAAAACCAACTACCAAATATATATACAAAAAAAAAAAGAGGGGGGTTACCATCTGGGGCGCTGGGGGGCCTCCAGGCATCTGGGCACCTCCGGACCCCCGGGCCCCTTACAGGTGTACAGGGCCGCCATCAGGAATTTTGGGGCCCCTTACACAGCTTCAGGCATGGGCCCCTGGAGCAGAGAACCGGGGGGGGGGGGGGGGGGTGCTGCGCATGAAATTGAGAAGCGGGGGGGGGGTGGTGCCGCAAATTGAGGAGCGGGGGGGCCCTTTACAAAAATTTTGACAGAAATAAGAAATAAAGAAAAATATATATAAAAAAGGGGGGTAGCCATCCGGGGCCCTGGGGACCTCTGTGCTCTTTATAAAATAAAAATAAAAAAGAGAGAAAATACATATATATATATTTTTTAAATATAACATTTTTCGAAAAAAATTAAAAAAACAAGGGGGTTGCCTTCCAGGGCCCTGGGGACCTCTGGGCCCTTTCATAAAAAATAAAAAAACAAATATATTAAAAAAAAAATATATATTTTTTTAAATATATATATTTTATTTAAAAAAAAGGGCTTGCCATCTGGGGCCCTTAGTGGCCTCCGGGCCCCTGGGGACCTTCGGAGCCCTTAAAAAAAATAAAACTAAAAAAAAAAGTTTTTTTTTGTTTTAGGGGGGTGGTTCCATCCGGGCCCCTGGGGGCCCCTGGGGACCCCCGGGCGGTGTAATGCCTGTACCCCCCTAATGGCGGCCCTGCAGGTGTACTGCCTGTACCCCCCTGATGGCGGCCCTGGGGTGTAATGTCAGCATGTGAAAAATGACATTCTGAAGGAAAAAAGCCATTTAAAACTGACTCGCGGCTATAATGAATTGTCAGCTCCTGGAAATTGCAGGAGAATTCATTCATTAAAAACACCAATAAAAAAAGCGTGGGGGTCCCCCCAAATTCAATAACCAGACCCTTTAGGTCTGGTATGGATATTAAGGGGAACCCGCCATCATTTTAAAAAAAAATGACGTGGGGTTCCCCCCAAATATCCATAACCAGACCCTTCGGGTCTGGTGTGGAATTTAAGGGGAACTCCACCCCAAATTTTTAAAAAAAATGCGTGGAGTCCCCCCTAAAATCCACACCAGACCCCTTATCCGAGCACGTTGACCTGGCCGGCCGCAGAAAAGAGGGGGGGACAGAGCGCGGCCCCCCCCCCTCTCCTGAACCGCACCAGGCCACATGCCCTCAACATTGGGAGGGTGTTTTGGGGTGCCCCCCAAAACACCTTGTCCCCATGTTGATGAGGACAAGGGTCTCTTCCCCACAACCCTTGCCCGGTGGTTGTGGGGGTCTGCGGGCAGGAGGCTTATCGAAATCTGGAAGACCCCTTTAACAAAGGGCCCCCCAGATCCCGGCCCCCCCCCTGTGTGAAATGGTAATGGGGTACCTTGTACCTCTACCATTTCACGAGAAAAAAAAAAAGTGTCAGTGTAAAAAAGACAAGAGCCGGTTTTTGACAAGTCCTTTATTATCTTCTTTCTTCTTTCCTTCGGGTTTCTTCTTCCTCCTCCTTCTTCTTCCTCTGCTTCTGTCTTGGGTCTTCTATTCCCGCATCTTGCCCGGCGTGTTCTTCCATCTTCTTCCGCTGTCCTTCTCGTCCGCATCTTCTTCTCCTTCTTCTTCTTCGCCGGAGGCGCCGCTTCCAATTGAAATCCCCGCTGTCTGCCGGACCACGCCCCCCCCCCCTCTGACGCCACGGGCAAGCTCTTAGGAGTGTGCTGCCAGTGCGTCAGAGGGGGGCGTGGTCACATGTCAGAGGGCGGGCAATTCAATTTGAAGCTTGTGCGCGGCTTTTTCTTTGCCAGAGTCGCCGCTTCCAATTGAATTGCCCGCTTTCTGGAACATGTGACCACGCCCCCCTCTGACGCACTGGCACCACACGGGGACTTTCCTAAGAGCTTGCCCGTGGCGTCAGAGGGGGGGGGCGTGGTCCGGCAGACAGCGGGGATTTCAATTGGAAGCGGCCGCTCCGGCGAAGAAGAAGAAGGAGAAGAAGATGCGGACGAGAAGGACAGCGGAAGAAGATGGAAGAACACGCCGGGCAAGATGCGGGAATAGAAGACCCAAGACAGAAGCAGAGGAAGAAGAAGGAGGAGGAAGAAGAAACCCGAAGGAAAGAAGAAAGAAGATAATAAAGGACTTGTCAAAAACCGTCTCTTGTCTTTTTTTACACTGACACTTTTTTTTTCTCGTGAAATGGTAGAGGTACAAGGTACCCCATTACCATTTCACACAGGGGGGGGGCCGGGATCTGGGGGGCCCCTTTGTTAAAGGGGTCTTCCAGATTTCGATAAGCCTCCTGCCCGCAGACCCCCACAACCACCGGGCAAGGGTTGTGGGGAAGAGACCCCTGTCCTCATCAACATGGGGACAAGGTGTTTTGGGGGGCACCCCAAAACACCCTCCCAATGTTGAGGGCATGTGGCCTGGTGCGGTTCAGGAGAGGGGGGGGGCCGCGCTCTGTCCCCCCCTCTTTTCTGCGGTCCGGCCAGGTCAACGTGCTCGGATAAGGGGTCTGGTGTGGATTTTAGGGGGGACTCCACGCCATTTTTTTTTAATTTGGGGTGGAGTTCCCCTTAAATTCCACACCAGACCCGAAGGGTCTGGTTATGGATATTTGGGGGGAACCCCACGTCATTTTTTTTTAAATTGACGGCGGGGTTCCCCTTAATATCCATACCAGACCTAAAGGGTCTGGTTATTGAATTTGGGGGGACCCCCACGCTTTTTTTTCCCTTTTTTAATGAATGAATTCTCCTGCAATTTCCGGGGAGCCGACAATTCATTATTGCCGCGAGTAAACAGTTTTAAATGGCTTTTTTTTTTTTTTTTTTTTTTTTTTTTTTCAGAATGTCATTTTGATGCAAAGACATATTTCTAACCACATGAAAAGTGCGCTTTATTCACCTGCTGACATGCGCCCCCCCCCCCCCACATGGTACGAATTTTAAAATAATTATTCAAATGACGTGGGGGTCCCCCCAAATTCCATTACAGGCCCTTCAGGTCTGATATGGATATTAAGGGGAACCCCGCCGTCAATTAAAAAAAAAAATGACGTGGGGTTCCCCCCAAATATCCATAACCAGACCCTTCGGGTCTGGTGTGGAATTTAAGGGGAACTCCACCCCAAATTTAAAAAAAAATGGCGTGGAGTCCCCCCTAAAATCCACACCAGACCCCTTATCCGAGCACGTTGACCTGGCCGGCCGCAGAAAAGAGGGGGGGACAGAGCGCGGCCCCCCCCCTCTCCTGAACCGCACCAGGCCACATGCCCTCAACATTGGGAGGGTGTTTTGAGGTGCCCCCGAAAACACCTTGTCCCCATGTTGATGAGGACAAGGGTCTCTTCCCCACAACCCTTGCCCGGTGGTTGTGGGGGTCTGCGGGCGGGAGGCTTATCGAAATCTGGAAGACCCCTTTAACAAAGGGGCCCCCCAGATCCCGGCCCCCCCCCTGTGTGAAATGGTAATGGGGTACCTTGTACCTCTACCATTTCACGAGTAAAAAAAATGTAAAGGGTTAAAAACGACAAGAGCCGGTTTTTGACAAGTCCTTTATTATCTTCTTTCTTCTTTCCTTCGGGTTTCTTCTTCCTCCTTCTTCTTCTTCCTCTGCTTCTGTCTTGGGTCTTCTATTCCCGCATCTTGCCCGGCGTGTTCTTCCATCTTCTTCCGCTGTCCTTCTCGTCCGCATCTTCTTCTTGTTCTTCTTCGCCGGAGGCGCCGCTTCCAATTGAAATCCCCGCTGTCTGCCGGACCACGCCCCCCCCTCTGACGCCACGGGCAAGCTCTTAGGAAAGTCCCCGTGTGGTGCCTGTGCGTCAGAGGGGGGCGTGGTCACATGTTCCAGAAAGCGGGCAATTCAATTGGAAGCGGCGACTCTGGCAAAGAAAAAGCCGCGCACGAGCTTCAAATTGAATTGCCCGCCCTCTCACTTGTGACCACGCCCCCCTCTGACGCACTTGCAGCACACTCCTAAGAGCTTGCCCGTGGCGTCAGAGGGGGGGGCGTGGTCCGGCAGACAGCGGGGATTTCAATTGGAAGCGGCGCCTCCGGCGAAGAAGGAGAAGATGCGGACGAGAAGAACAGCGGGAGGAACAGAAGATGGAAGAACACGCCGGGCAAGATGCGGGCATAGAAGACCCAAGACAGAAGCAGAGGAAGAAGAAGGAGGAGGAAGAAGAAACCCGAAGAAAAGAAGATAATAAAGGACTTGTCCAAAACCGGCTCTTGTCGTTTTTAACCCTTTACATTTTTTTTACTCGTGAAATGGTAGAGGTACAAGGTACCCCATTACCATTTCACACAGGGGGGGGGGCCGGGATCTGGGGGGCCCCTTTGTTAAAGGGGTCTTCCAGAATTTGATAAGCCTCCTGCCCGCAGACCCCCACAACCACCGGGCAAGGGTTGTGGGGAAGAGACCCTTGTCCTCATCAACATGGGGACAAGGTGTTTTGGGGGGCACCCCAAAACACCCTCCCAATGTTGAGGGCATGTGGCCTGGTGCGGTTCAGGAGAGGGGGGGGGGCGCGCTCTGTCCCCCCCTCTTTTCTGCGGCCGGCCAGGTCAACGTGCTCGGATAAGGGGTCTGGTGTGGATTTTAGGGGGGACTCCACGCCATTTTTTTTTTAAATTTGGAGTGGAGTTCCCCTTAAATTCCACACCAGACCCGAAGGGTCTGGTTATGGATATTTGGGGGGAACCCCACGTCATTTTTTTTTAAAATTGACGGCGGGGTTCCCCTTAATATCCATACCAGACCTAAAGGGTCTGGTTATTGAATTTGGGGGAACCCCCACGCTTTTTTTTTCCTTTTTTTAATGAATGAATTCTCCTGCAATTGCCGGGAGCCGACAATTCATTATAGCCGCGAGTCAGTTTTAAATGGCTTTTTTCCTTTGAAAAATGACATTTTGTGCAGAGACAGTTCTAACCACGGGAAACATGCGCTTTTTCACATGCTGACATTAGAGCCCCCCATAGTACGAAATTTAAAGGAAAATTACACTTTTATTATTGCACTTTTAGCATTATTAAAATCACTGCTCCCGAAAAAACGGCCGTTTTAAAAAATAAAAAAAGCATTGGTACATGTCCCCTGGGGCAGGACTGAGGTCCCCAAAAACTTTTTAGGACAAAACTTGCAGATTAGCCTTTAAAATTCACTATTAAGATTTCCCCCCATAGACTTATACAGGGAGTTCGGCGGCGGCTTTACTTATCAATCACATCGCGCTGCTGCTGCCGCCGGTTCATGCGCCTAATTAGGGATTCATCCAGCGCACTAATTAAGGCATGTACCGGCGCAGCGCAGAGTCATTAGTAAATCAGCCCCATTGTGTTCATTTTTCAGATCTCCCCAGCTACTACAGAGAACAGTCTGTTCAGTAAAATGTTTACAGTATGTAGGGACAACATTCTTGACTGAGTATAATAGAGTACTATTAAATTAATAAATAAACGTCATATGTTAAATATATACACTATGCAGACTTAAAATACCCTTTACTCTCATTCACACCGGTGCATTTTTGAAATTGCAATTACAACTTCATACAACAAAAGTCTATGACAGTCGCAATGAAATCGGTAAAAAGTAGTGCAGGAAACGTTTTCATATTCCCTGCAACATGAGTTTGTGGCGATATGAATGGTTCCATTGCCGGCAATGATGTGCGACTGGTCATGCGATTTGGAATTGTCAAATCAAATTGCATGACAAGTCACACTGGCGTGAACGGGGGCTTTAACCACTTCAATAAAGGGCTTTAAAACCCACCTCCATACCGGGCCTATTCTGGCACTTCTCTCCTACATGTACAAATCATCATTCTTTTGCTAGAAAATTACTCAGAACCCCCAAACATTATGGGCCAGATTCAGGAACAGTTAGGATTGGCGGATCCAGTGATCCGCCAGCCTAACTGTGACTTTGAGCCGGCGTTTCTGTTTTCTGTAACCAGAAAACAAGAAACGCCGGGTTGAAGCTCCGATGCGAGCAGCGTAACTGAGTTTCGCCATTGCATCGTTACTTCAACTTAAAAATGGCGCCGGGGGCGTTCCCGCCGATTTACGCTCAAAAAATATGTTAATGAGCGGAAATCGGCAATTCACGATCGAATTCCGGCGCGACGCAATGACGGTACGACGTTTCCGGACGGGATACGCGGCGCGAAGATATACCTACATGGGGTTGGAATATCCTATGTTAGGTATAGGCGTCGTCATCGCGTCGGGAAAAAAAAAAAATCACGTCGCTTGCGTAAAAAGTTCATGAATGGGAATGTGACGTCATTGACGTTCATTCACAGAATTTGGAGCATGCGCACGGGGATGTTTGGACACTCGACGCATGCGCAGTACGTTGGCGGCGGGATCGCGCTTAGTTAGAATACTACACGCCCCGTACCCGCCCAATTTGAATTCCGCCGGCTCATTTGCGATGCGCTGCCGCAACTTTAGGAGCAAGTGCTTCCTGAATAACAGCACTTGCTCCTAAAATTTCAGCAGCGTAACGCAAATGAGATGCGTTACTCCAGAGCAAAGATGCTCTGATCTACCTGAATCTGGCCCTATATATTTCTTTTTAGCAGACACCCTAGGGAATAAAATGGCAGTCATTGCAACTTTTTATCTTGCACGGTATTTGCGCAGTCATTTTTCAAACGCCTTTTTTTTTTTGTAAAAAAAAAATGGTTTCATAAATTAAAAAATAACAAACAATAAAGTTAGCCCAATTAAACAGTAAAGAACCGCCGCTATGATCATTCTTATGGTGCGCAGGATCGCCGCCGGAAAAAAAATGATATCTGAATGATGCCTCTAGGTGCAGGCATCATTCAGATATCCCCGCACAAAAACAGGACATCATATGACGTCCACCCAGGATAACAGATCCCCCTTTTGGACGTCATTTGATGGCGTGCGGGTGTAGAGTGGTTAAAGAAAATCTTTATGTGCATTTTAAGCAGACATTTGTGGTTTAATACAGGCAGACAAACTCAAAAATGCACAGAACTTTTTAGGCCTTGTTTACACTTGTGCTTGGGAGATAGTAAAATGCCATGCAGCATTTACAAGGTTAAAACAGGTAGTGAGGAGGTGACATATTACCTGCTCACCACCTCAAAAATTGATCTACCATGGACTGCCTTACAGAGGGGCAGCAAGCACTGCTGCTTGTGTAAACCTATCATTACACCCAGAGGGGCAGATTCACAGAGAATTAGATTCTCGTAGAGTATCAGAAATACACTACGCCGCCGTTTTTTACCTGGCTCTACGTGGAATCCAGGTAGATTTTGTCCAGTAAACGACGGCGGCGTAGTGTATTTCTCCCGTCGCAATCCATCTGCGTGAGTAGGGGGCGTGAAGCATTTAAAATAGGTGCGTTCCCACGGCGATCGAACTGCGCATGCTCCGTTCGCAAATTTCCCGCCGTGCATTGCGCGAAAACACGTCGTCACGTCGTAGTAGCGTTGTTTACGTACATTCCTATTCCCGAACGAGTTACGTTAAAAAAAAAAAAATATTTTCAAAGCGACGCGGGAACGACGGCCATACTTTACATGGGTTACGCACTGTTAGACCAGCAAAAAGCTCCTCTAACATTACGTAGCCAAAAAATGACGTAGGCGATTGCGAGGGACACTCGTACCTTCGTGGATCGCCGTAAAAACTCATTTGCATATCCCGACGCATGAAAACGACGCAAACTCCTCCCAGCGGCCGCAAAAATATCGCAGTGTAGATCCGAAGGCTTACGAGGAAGTAAGCCTCTCGGGTCGAAGCCCGAAGCCGCGGTATCATGGTTTGAGGATTCAAACTAGTGATACGGCGCGCAAAATTTGAAATTACTCCTGTCTAACACCAGTTAGACAGGCGTAATTGCTCTGTGAATCTGGGCCAGAATCTCCAGTATACTATCTCAAACTCTCTCAGCGCTAAGCAAGCACATGTGAGGTATCATCGCGAATATTATAGAAAGAGCAATAATTGTATCTCTAGACCTCCTTTGTAACACTAAACTGTAACCTGGAAAAATGATTAAAGCTTTGCCTATTAAGATTTTAAATATTGTATTTTGCCACAGGGTAACAAGTTAGGTATTTATTTACTCAGCGTAACATCATCTTTTATATTTTACCAAAACATCGGGTTGTATATTTTTGCATAAAATATTTTTAAAGTGTGTTTCTTCCAAGAGATTGAGTTTGGAACAGAGCTCCACAAATACAGTGTGACATAAAAAATTGCAAAGACTGACATTTTATTCTCTAGGGTCTCTGCTAAAATATGTATACACTTTGAGGTTCTAAGTAATTTTCTAACAAAAATGACTGATTTTAACTTGTAAACAAATATGTCAGAAATCCAATACACTACACTAACTACTGCTCTGTCCACTACACTACACTGACCACTACACTACACTGACTACTGCTCTGTACTCTACACTACACTGACCACTACACTACACTGACTACTGCTCTGTACTCTACACTACACTGACCACTGCTCTATACACTATACTGACCACTGCTCTGTACACTACACTGACCACTGCTCTGTCCACTACAATGACCACTGCTCTGTCCACTACACTGACCACTGCTCTGTCCACTACACTGACCACTGCTCTGTACACTACACTGACCACTGCTCTGTCCGCTACACTGACCACTGCTCTGTCCGCTACACTGACCACTGCTCTGTCCGCTACACTGACCACTGCTCTATCCACTACACTGACCACCGCTCTGTCCGCTACACTGACCACCGCTCTGTCCGCTACACAGACCACTGATCTGTCCGCTACACTGACCACTGCTCTGTCCGCTTCACTGACCACTGCTCTTTCCACTACAATGACCATTGCTCTGTCCACTACACTGACCACTGCTCTGTACACTACACTGACCACTGCTTTGTACACTACACTGACCACTGCTCTGTCCGCTACACTGACCACTGCTCTGTCCGCTACACTGACCACTGCTCTGTCCGCTACACTGACCACTGCTCTATCCACTACACTGACCACCGCTCTGTCCGCTACACTGACCACCGCTCTGTCCGCTACACAGACCACTGATCTGTCCGCTACACTGACCACTGCTCTGTCCGCTTCACTGACCACTGCTCTTTCCACTACAATGACCATTGCTCTGTCCACTACACTGACCACTGCTCTGTACACTACACTGACCACTGCTCTGTCCACTACACTGACCACTGCTCTGTTCACTACACTACACTGACCACTGTTCTGTCCCATACACTACACTGTCCACTACACTACACTGACCACTGCTCTGTCCACTACACTACACTGACCACTGCTCTGTTCACTACACTGACCACTGCTCTGTACACTACACTACACTGACCACTGTTCTGTCCCATACACTACACTGTCCACTACACTACACTGACCACTGCTCTGTCCACTACACTACACTGACCACTGCTCTGTCCACTACACTACACTGACCGCTATACTACACTGACTACTATTCTGTCCACTACACTACACTGACCACTGGTCTGTCCACTACACTGACCACTGCTCTCTCCACTACACTGATCACTGCTCTGTCCACTACACTACACTGACCACTGCTTTGTAGACTACACCGACCACTGCTCTGTACACTATACTGACCACTGCTCTGTCCGCTACACTGACCACTGCTCTGTCCGCTACACTGACCACTGCTCTGTCCGCTACACTGACCACTGCTCTGTCCGTTACACTGACCACTGCTCTGTTCACTACACTGACCACTGCTCTGTCCACTACACTACACTGACCACTGCTCTGTACACTACACTACACTGACCACTGTTCTGTCCCATACACTACACTGACCACTATACTACACTGACTACTGTTCTGTCCACTACACTACACTGACCACTGCTCTGTCCACTACACTGACCACTGCTCTCTCCACTACACTGATCACTGCTCTCTCCACTACACTGATCACTGCTCTGTCCACTACACTACACTGACCACTGCTTTGTAGACTACACCGACCACTGCTCTGTACACTATACTGACCACTGTTCTGTACACTTCACTAACCACTGCTCTGTCCACTACACTACACTGACTACTGCTCTGTCCACTACACTACACTACACTGACTACTTTTCTGTCCACTACACTACACTGACCACTGCTCTGTCCACTGCACTACACTGAACACTGCTCTGTACACTATACTGACCACTGCTCTGTACACTTCACTAACCACTGTTCTGTCCAGTACACTACACTGACAACTGCTCTGTCCACTACACTGACCACTGCTCTGTCCACTGCTCTGTCCACTACACTACACTGACCACTGCTCTGTCCAGTACACTACATTGACTACTGCTCTGTTCACTACACTACACTGATTACTACACTACACTGACCACTGCTCTGTCCAGTACACTACATTGACTAGTGCTCTGTTCACTACACTACACTGATTACTACACTACACTGACTACTGCTCTGTCCACTACACTGCACTGTCTTCTGCTTTGTCCACTACACTAACTACTGCTCTATCCACTACACTTCACTGACCACTGCTCTGTCCACTACACTACACTGTCCACTGCTCTTTAACTACTTAAGACCCGGACCAAAATGCAGGTAAAGGACCTTGCCCCTTTTTGCGATTCGGCACTGCGTCGTTTTAACTGACAATTGCGCGGTCGTGCGACGTGGCTCCCAAACAAAATTGGCGTCTTTTTTCCCCACAAATATAGCTTTCGTTTGGTGGTATTCGATCACCTCTGCGGTTTTAATGTTTTGGGCTTTAAACAAAATAGAGAGTCAATTTTGAAAAAAATGCAATATTTTTTACTTTTTGCTATAATAAATATCCCCCCAAAAATATATATAAAACATTTTTTTTCCTCAGTTTAGGCCGATACGTATTCTTCTACCTATTTTTGGTAAAAAAATCGCAATAAACGTTTATCGGTTGGTTTTCGCAAAATGTATAGGGTTTACAAAATAAGAGATACTTTTATTGCATTTTTATTATTATTATTATTTTTTTTAATACTAATGGCAGCGATCAGATTTTTTTTTTCGTGACTGCAACATTATGGCGGACACTTCGGACAATTTTGACACATTTTTGGGACAATTGTCATTTTCACAGCAAAAAATGCATTTAAATTGCATTGTTTACTGTGAAAATGACAGTTGCAGTTTGGGAGTTAACCACAAGGGGGCGCTGTAGGGGTTATGTGTTCCCTGTGTGTGTTTACAACTGTAGGGGGGTGTGGCTGTAGGTGTGACGTCATCGATCACGTCCCCCCCTATAAAAGGTATGACGCGATCGATGCTGCCGCCACAGTGAAGCACGGGAAAGCTGTGTTTACACAGGGCTCTCTCCATTCTTCAGCTCCGGGGACCGATCGCCGCATTCCAGTGGCGATCGGGTCTGCGAGTCCCGCGGTCCCGGTCACGGAGCTTAGGACCGGGTCACGGGAGTGCGCCGCGGGCGCGTGCCTGTGACCCACGGCTGGGTACAAGAACCGACGTAAATATACGTGGATGTGCCCAGCCGTGCCATTCTGCCGACGTATATGTGCAGGAGGCGGTCCTTAAGAAGTTAAACTACACTACACTGACCATTGCTCTGTCCACTACACTACACTGACCACTACACTGACCACTGCTCTGTCCACTACACTACACTGACCACTACACTGACTACTTCTCTGTCCACTACACTACACTGACCACTGCTCTGTCCACCACACTACACTGACCACTACACTGACTACTGCTCTGTCCACTACACTGACCACTACACTGACTACTGCTCTGTCCACTACACTACACTACACTGACCACTGCTCTGTCCACTATACTACACCAACCACTGCTCTGTCCACTACACTACTCTGACCACTACACTACACTATACTACACTGCCCACTACACTATTCATATACTGGCAAATACTGAATATAACTGCTTGTCTAAACTCTCTAATCTCTCTCTCTCTGGCTGATTGAGTCTCATCTGCAGCTTGCATCTTCCATCAGCTTGGAGGGGGTGGAGAGAGCACATCTGTGTCCGGAGGAGAGGGAGAGCCTGGAGGAGGTGAAGAGAGCACATCGGTGTCTGGAGGAGAGGGGGAGCCTGGAGGAGGTGATGAATAGTGTTGCTCACGAATATTCGCATTGCGAATATTCGTTATGAATATTGCATATTCGAGTATTCGCGAATAAATCGAATATCGCGGTGAATATTCGCTATTGCGAATATTCGTATTTTTTCAAATTAATTTTTATAACAGATCACATCCCAGTGATCTCCATCGACGTCTAAAAGCCTTGCTGGTATGATTAGAGACCCTGGGCCGAGTAGCTGAGGCGATCCTTTTATGTTGCCGAATATTCGCAATGCGAATATTCGTATTACGAATATTCGCAAATACTTTCTCTGCCTTCTGTGTTTTGTGTATAAAAAACAAAAAAACAAAAAAAAATTAGCTTTAGTTTAGTCATATAAGTTTGTGTAAGTAGAGTTAGTGTTTAGTGCATATTAGTTTAGTAATCCAGGAAATGATCTCCGTTTTCGCGTGTTGACGAGAATTTCGCAATCAATTTCGCATTCGCATTAGCGAAATTTCGCATTCGCATTTTTTTATAAAATATCACGAATATTCGATATTAACGAATATTTCGCGAATATTCTTCTATATATCTGTGAAATATCGCGAAATCGAATATGGCGTATTCCGCTCATCACTAGTGATGAAAGCACATCGGTCCAGAGGCTAGGCGGAGGCGGAACTAGCCCTGTTGTGATTATGAATAGGCCAGCCTCGCCCCGCCATGATCGCAGCTGGGCCAGCCTCGCCCCGCCGTGATCGCGGATAGGCCAGCCCCGCCGTGATCACAGATAGGCGAGCTACACCGTGATCACAGATAGGCCAGCCCTGCCATAATCACTGATAGGCCAGCCCTGCTGTGGCCCCCACAAATGACCCCATTCGCCAAATCACAGGGCACCAGGACGTGAACATTAGGGGGATGGTTTCGGCAGTTGACACACACTGCCTGACGTGGGATTTCGTCCCCCTAAATGTTGCGCCCGGGACCACGGCCCACCCCTCATCCCCACGCTACGCCACTGCCTAACACCTAAATGATTGCATTTGTTATGTTAAAAAAATTGTAATGGAGAAACTTTAACTTAAGCTTTAGTGGGTTTAGTCACTTATATATTTTCTATTAATTTATTTTAGCACTCATATGGGCCACTGGGGCACTGCCCCCCAATCCATGCACCGGCCCCTATTCTACATGCAGGGTGCCGCTGTATTCCAATGAGATTTTTTTTGTTTTTTAGAAGCACATAATTAGAGCCAGAGGCTATAATTGGTTTAAAAAAGGGTGGGCTCGGGGAGCAGAGTACTGCGCCCTGAGTCCACCAGTTGTGTGACAATAGCAAATTAATATTCGCTATCGTCTTCCAGATTTTCCTCCCGACCAATCAAGAAGCAGTTGGCCGAGAGGAGAAGTGATCCTAATGGCCACCTAGGAGGAGGAGGGAGGAGACACACAGAGGAAGGTGCCGTGATGCAGAGGACAGACCAACTGACCAACTGCATGCAGGCAGCCCATAGAAGTGGATGCTCATGGAGCATCTACGTGCACACAAAATCGTATGTCAAAGTGGAAAATATCCTTTGCACTTGTGCTCATAACATCAAAAAATGTTGGACTTCCCTCTCAGTGCCAATAGCCTTTAGGATAAACTGTATTTTTAGATCTCGTCTTCAATGGCAAAATAGACAGGGGTAAAATCTCTGATAGAGGTGCTGACCTTCACCACTCTACTCAAAACTGGAAAAAAAGTTCATGCTGGAGCTCTATTAAACTTTATTATCGCTTATAGAGTTCACATTACAGTTTGGGTTTATGATTTTTTTTTTTAAACTGAGACCAAGATCATGTAAACCTGAAACATTGGTTTCTCCTCAACTGAGTTTGACATTTTACGTAAAAAGGTAATTTAACCCCCTGAGTGGTATTCCGGAGTTTGGTTCGGGGATGGAATTTCAGCACCAAAAGCGGTAACCCCGAGCCAGACTCAGGATCGCCTCACAGTGTCCACAGGCAGAGTTTACTTACCTTGTCCCTGGATCCTGTGATGCCTCCCCGCTGTGTGATCGAGCAGTGTCTCATCGCTCGATTCACAATGTCCGTGTGCCGCCAAGCTCCGTTCCCTGCGACGTTACGACGCACAGGGGTGGAGATCGGCGCCAAATTCAAAAAAGTAAATACACACACTACATACAGTATACTGTAATCTTATAGATTACAGTAATGTTTGACATAAATACACACCCCCCTTGTCCCTAGTGGTCTGCCCAGTGTCATGCATTCACTTTTATATAATAAAGACTGTTCTTTCTGCCTGGAAACTGGAGATTGTCCATAGCTACCAAAAAGTGTCCCTTTATGTTAAAAGTGGTTTTAGACCAGCTAGAAAACAGCGATAATAAATTATAATCACTTGCAGAATTGAGCGATAGCGATTTGTTTGGGAAATTCTTCATCAAACAATAGAAGTAATGACAGTGACAATTCTGCAACTCAGCAAATTTCAGTGTTTTTGATTTGATTACATTATTGAATAATATTTATTATTATTTTTATTATTATATTATTATTTGTTATAATCATTTGTAGTTATTTATTATATTATAATTTATTTATTTATTCTGTTTTTCAAACTCTATCATACCCTGGATGTCTACTAGACTCTTGTTTGGATAGATTTAAGTGCGTTATTCCTAAGAATTACAGGCCTACAATGTAAAACGCCAAATTTTAATGCAATATAATGGTACCGCTTTCAGCACCTAAAATCTGAATAATCATACCGCCAGGGAGGTTAAAGTGTGGTTATTTAATAGATTATATACTGTTTTCAAATGTATTGTTACACAGTTTTTTTACAAATATTTTATACATAATCTAGGTTTATAATTTTATTGATTTGCTACCTTCTGACATCAATAAATGTAATAAAATCAGATTATACTGCATCTATCTCTAAATGTTTTAAGTGGGCTTCAGTAATTCCATCCATACATTTTCTAACTCCTAATATCTCTGTTTTCCAGCTGCAAACACACTATTTGACCTGGTTCACACTGTTGCGTTTTGACATGTCAAATCGCATGTCAAATCGGCAGCATTTGCCGGCAATGGCACCGTCCTAATTGGTGCGACACTGCATCTGCGGCGCTGCACAGATTTCAAAAGGTCATTTCTGTACTACCTTTTGCAATTTCGGGACGTGATTTACATTGACATCTGTTTAGAAACCTGCACAGATGTCTCTGTAATCGCGGCCGAAATCAGGACTGACAAGCGGGAGTAAACCCGCATGGCTTTATTCCCACAGCCACAGACTGAACTGCTAAGAACTTGTTTAGCAAGAGTTTTTTATGTAGTTACAACTAGGGTTGTCCGGATAATACTTTTTTAAGACCGAGTACAAGTACCGATACTTTTTTTCAAGTACTTGCCAATACCGAATACCGATACTTTTTTTTAATGTCATGTGACTATTTGAAAAATGGCCACTGACAGATGGATGGCACTGACAGGGGGCACTGACGGATGGATGGCATTGACAGGGGGCACTGATGGATGGATGTCATTGACAGGGGGCACTGACGGATGGATGGCACTGACAGATGCCACTGATGGATGGATGGCACAAACAGGGCCCACTGGCAGGTGGATGGCACTGACATGGGCCACTGACGGATGGATGGCACTGACAGGGGCCACTGCCGGATGGATGACACTGACAGGGAGCACTGATGGATGGATGGCACAACTGACCACTGCTCTGTCCACTACACTATATACTGACTTGTCTAAACTCTGTATTCTCTCTCTCTGACTGACTTAGTCTCACCTGTAGTTTGTGTCTTTCATCAGCCTGGAGGAGGTGAAGAGAGGGTGTCCGGAGGAGAGGGGGAGCCTGGAGGAAGGGGAGGAGAGCACATCAGTCCGGAGGCGGGACCAGCCCCGCCGTGGTCGTGGATAGGCCAGCCTCGCCCCGCCATGATCACGGATTGGCCAGCACCAGCCAGGGACACAGAAAGTAAACAGGGGGATGGATCCGGCAGTGACACACACTGCCTGGCGTCCCCCTGAGTGTTGCACCCGGTGCCACGGCGCACCCCACGCTACCCCACTGGCTCTCCCCCCTCTCCGTCCGCCGACTTCCGGGTATCGGCTCAGGCATCGGGAGCATTTGCTTCTTTTACCTTAGTGCAGTCCTCCTTCAGTTACCTCATCCTTCCATTTTGCTTTTAAATGTCCTTAATTCTTCTGAGAAATCCTAACTTCCTGTTCTTCTGTCTGTAACTCCACACAGTAATGCAAGGCTTTCTCCCTGGTGTGGAGAAAGCCTCTTGAGCGGGGAGGGGGTGAGCAGGCAAGTCAGGACACTCTCTACTTTGCAGATAGAGAAAGGAGATGTGTGTTAGTGGGCGTCCTGACACTCCTGCTCGCCCACAGTCTCTCATAAGACATAACACAGACACATGAAAGCAGCTACTAAAATGGCTCATTTAATTGGTAACAGAGTTTTATGTTCTGCCCTTCCTGTGAATGCACTGGAACTATTACACTAGCTAATGTTGGGAAAGTATTCACTGCATCAATTTCCCAGTCAATCAATTACTTACATTTTACCACAAATTTATGATATTCCAGTCTGTAAAAAAAAAAGTCAACAGCTACAAATACTATAGCTGCTGAATTTTAATATAAGGACACTTACCTGTTCAGGATCCCGCAATGTTGGCACCCCCAATTTTCTGAATGGCCCGCCCTCTTTTGGGACCTCTGTGTGTCCCAGAATGCAGTGGGGTGAGGAGGAATGGCCGGAAATTTAGTTGATCGCTGTACAGGGTTCCTACCTGGAAGCGGGAGTGGGTACCTGTCAAAACCAGGTACCTGATCTCCCCACCCTCCCAAAAGTGGAAAATGTGCCAGTACTACTACTAAGTTAACAATTCTGCAACTAATATCCAATCAGTCTTTTTTTATACTCCTGAATGTGATTGGATGATTGATGTCAATACAGCCCAGGGGTAAGACGCCCTCTTTTACTAATAAAAAAAAACTCAAAGAAAAATATGCCTTATACTATGTTCTGAAGATACATTTAAACTAAACTCCTATTTGAATTTAAAAAAAAGTTGGTATTCATAGAAATATTAGAAGTCCAATTCAATCATGTGATATTTATATCTTTGTTCACGTCCATTTAAGCTGTCATATAGATCACAATATGCATCTCTAGTAGTCTACCTAATTTCTTGTTTATATTGGGGTTTTTCACAATGAAAAGGATTATTTTATGTATAGGCTTTCATTATGAATCAGGAAAAATGCTATGATTTTAAACATCTGTTGTCTCCTTGTGTCTGGAGGATTTGCTGTGCCTGACAGTTTGTGTGTGACAGTTTCCCAGCTTTGTGTCACTGTGTCTCTAGCACAATAATATCTGGCAGTGTCCTCCGATGTCAGTCTGTCTATTTGTAGATATGATGTGCTGAGAGAGTCATCTTTAGTTATTGTGACTCTTCCTTGGAGTGAAGGGGTATAAGCTGTTTCTCCAGTATTGGTATATATTCTACCAACCCACTGCAATCCTTTGCCTGGAGCCTGTCGTATCCAATGCATAGTATAACTGGTGAATGTGTACCCCGATGTGATACATGACATTTTTACACTTGATCCAGGACTCTTCACCTCTGAACTGGGTTGCACGAGTTGTATGTCTGCCATAACACCTGAAATCAAATATTAGATGTTAAAATATATATCGATATATATATTAGTAATTTCTATAAAATAATAAAGATTGTATTCTTAATCTTCTTCTTACCCAGAAGAGAAAACATATACAAGAAGACACACAGGAGAATCATGTTTCTTGTTCTTTTTAGTCCAAGATAACACAATGTACTATGGGAGCGTCCTTCTCTTTTCTACCTGACAAACTCACTCAGGAAGAGCGATCTGAATTTGCATGTACTGATCAGGAATATATAAATGTGAGATCAACACGAAGACAACTTCAGTGATCAGGAGGCAGTCTACAAAGATTACTACTAACTAAATGTTAAAGTATCCTTAAACTCTGAAAATATTTATTGTTTCAAAAAAATTCTATCTGTGTTCACATGTAAACTTAAAAGCAATAATGTCCTGTATTGCAGATTACCAATCCTTAGATGTGTTGGCTACATACACACTTTTTTTTTTTAGGCTTTGTTTCTTTATTTTTAGCTGGTGAGTTGGCCTGTAAGCCTGTTTTTATTCTTCAACTTCCATTATCAGACCAAGCTGTCCAACAATGTGTCAGTACGGGCTCATTTACACTTGCTTTGGCTTCAACACACATTTAGGTGTCTACTGCTTCAACATACCTTTATGATGTGTTTTTGATGCTTTGTGGGGATTCAATGAAGCTTCGATGAAGCTTTGGTGATGCTTCGGTTGACCATGAGAGATGCTTCCGTGATGCTCTTTTGAAGATTTGTTGAAGTCTGACAGATGCCCTGTGTGTGTGTGTGTGTGTGTAGATATCTCATTCACAAAAATCGAAGCTAAAGCTGAATTAAAGCCTCTCAAAAGCTACAGGTGCTTTAAGCAAGCTTCAAGTAAGCTTTGTCATAGAGTTCTATGGAGGCTTTGAAGACGCGTTACAGCAACACTAAAGCGACATGGGGTGTAATTTTTGAAGTCGAAGCAAAGCTAAAGCAAAGTGTAAACAAGACTGTAAGCTAACCATTTTATTTAGTGACAGATGCTTTGACTGGCATTCAGAGAGCTTTAACAAAGCCTGTCTGAATCCATATTTTAAAATGTAAACTAGCCCTTAGAGATTTGAGACAAACCACTGAAAGTGGTGCTTACAACAGTCAACTTTTATTAATGTTTGTAAAGCCTGTATCCCCAAAAAAACAAAAACAAACAACATTCTGCAATTGTTTGAAGTGTTATGCCCAATAAACACAATGAGATTATCGGACGAATGATCGTCCGTTTTTTTTTGCATGCTAATCTCATGTCGAATCTGATGCGTTTACTAAAGTCATGAAAATTCTTGTTTCGGAAGTGATGTCATGTGTTGTAATTAGGGTTGAGCGAACCCGAACTGTAAAGTAAGTTCGGGTTCAGGTTCGATGTTCGGCAATGTAATGGCGTGCTGCAGGGCAGCCAATTACCATTTGTTTTACTCGTGTGACCTAGAAGCCATCACAGCCATGCCTACTCATGGTATGGCTGTGATTGGCCAGTGCAGCATGTGACCCAGCCTCTATATAAGCTAGAGGCCCACAGCACAGCTCGTCACTCTGCTTTACTTAGGGTAGGGAAAGGCTGCTGCTGCTGCTCTTCTGAGGGAGATAATAAGATAGGAGTCAGACTGTCCTGCTTCAGAAATCACATACTCAGCATTCTACATAGCACATCAAGTCACTCTGCTTTAGATAGTTACTTTAGGGAAAAGTTCAGCTTTTGCTTTTAGTGAGAGGAATAGGAGTCAGTCCTGCATCCGAAATCAAATTATACCAGCAATGCATATGTTTCTGTGAGATACACCCTTTATTTGCTTTAGGGAAAGGTTCCTGCCTGCTTTTGCTCTTAGGAAGAGAAATAGGAGTCAAATTATACCAGCACTGCATATGTTTCTGTGAGATACACCCTTTTGATAATTTTCTTCTATTGTGCTATTCAAAAAACATCCATTTAGGGGGAAAAAAATTGCAGTGTTTCCTCCAGTGTTTGCAGTGTGTCCTCCATGGGCCAGATTCAGGTAGATGAGAGTATCTTTCCTCTGGAGTAACGCTTCTCATTTACGTTACTCTGAAGACCCTTTCAGCGCAAGTCCTGTAATTCACATAGCAGTTGCGCGTAAACTTGCGCCAGAGTAACGAGAATGCGCTGGCGTAACCCGACGCAAGTGGAAGTGGGTGTGATCATATGTAAATGATGGGCGGAGCCCAGCGCAGAGGCTTACGTTCAGCGCATCATCCACGGAGCATGCGCGGTGAGTGCGGCTCCACTCGCCCCCTTGTGCGCATGCTCACAACTTCCGTCGGCACCACTTCACGGGAAACGTCAGCGCAATGCCATCCATTGGGCGTTTAAATGCGCCCGTAGAAGCGCCATTTCGGCACTAAAGTATATCCTGTTCCCCCTCCCCGCAGTGATGTTACTTTTGTTTTGAGATGGCTGCTCCCGTTCCCCGCAAACACACAGGAGAAAGCTGAACTTTAATGGCCAGGAGCTGTTAGCCATAATCTCGGCTATGGAGACCTATGATGTCTTCCTCCATGGCTGTAAAATTTGACAGACAAGCATGGACAGAGGTGTTGTCCTGCAAGTGGGGGTGCTCAGCTAGCTCTTATCGTCGGTAACGCTGCTGTAGCTGCTCTCCTGCTGACCTGTGGCCATCTGGAGTAAAGATAAAGCAGCCTTTTGTAGAAATAACTTTGCGCCGGACGGACGAGATACGCGCGGCGCATGTAGCCAGCGTATGGTGCTAATCCGTTCGTGAATTGGGAAAAATCCCTCATTTGCATATTTGCAGGGGAAATCAATAGGCGCGACTGATGCGCCCAGCGAAATTAAGCGCTGACGATACTCTGGCGTCGGAACGTTCCGCCGGTCGCAAATGACCCGTTATTGGGCGCATCTAGTTTGGTGGGTACGGGCACATAGAAACGACGGCGCATCATCACAGTTACGCGGCGCATATCCAAATACTCCAGCGCAAGTGTTCGTGAATCTGGCCCCATATCTGTACGTGTGAGATAAACACTTTAGCTACTGTTCTTCTATTTTGCTATTCAAAAAACACCAATTTAGGACAAAAACATATATTTTGCAGTGTTTCCTCCAGTGTTTGCAGTGTTTCCTTCAGTGTTTGCAGTGTTTGCTCCATATCTGTACGTGTGAGATAAACACTTTAGCCACTGTTCTTCTATTGTGCTATTCAAAAAACACCCATTTAGGTCATAAAAATATATTTTGCAGTGTTTCCTCCAGTGTTTCCTCCATATCTGTACATGTGAGATAAACACTTGTGCAGAATAGACACGCATACCGGCCTGACACAGCCATTCTTGTATTTCTGATCTTTCTCACTCTTTTGGGGTTAACCCTAATTTAAAAAATAAAAAACAAAAAATTGTGTTGGCTACCTCGTCCTCCTCCACCGCCGCTTCCACCTACACCGCCACATCCACCGCCACCTCAACCTTCTACTCCATATGGACCTCGTCCTCCTAGGTCAATTTTTTTTTATTATTATTTTTTATGTATTTTATGTTGTTTTAATTTATTTCCCTATCCACATTTGTTTGCAGAGTACTTGCCACGATCTTACCAACATTTTACTGCCATTTGCAGACCTCTAGCCCTTTCCATTCGTTTTTTAGAGACATTTTAGTACTGAAAAGTTCGGGTCCCCATTGACTTCAATGGGGTTCGGGTTCGGGGTCAAGTTTGGGTCAAGTTCGGGTCCCGAACCCGGACTTTTTTCCAAAGTTCGGCCGTTCCCGTTGAACCCGAACATCCAGGTACCTGCTCAACTCTAGTTGTAATGCATTGCATTTTCGAACGACAGCTCTACTGGTTAAACGAAAATCGTATGATGTGGCATCGTACAATAAAAAAAATAAAAGGTAGTTTAAGGGAAAAAAAAACGTACCTTTTGGATGCTCGTCTGCCGTCCGTCTGTGGTCTTGCGGGTGTCCGGGTGTCCATTTGCACCTTGCCCGGGATCGCAGCGGTGTTTTGGATTTGGCGCCTCTCTGTGCAGAGCCGTTCGGCTCCTCTCTTCCTGTTTGTTCAGCTCCTCTCGGCGACACTCGGCTTCTCTCGCGTGGCTGAGCGTGGCCAAGCCTAGCCGAGCCTAGCCAAGTGCGCAGTACACTCGGCTCAGCTCGGTCTTTGTCAGGCTTTGTTGAGGGCGATTTCCCCCTGATTTTAAGGGGAAAAAAGTGTGCGGTATACGCCGATAAATACGGTAGTTTGCGTTTATATTTTTAGCCCACAAATGCATCACTTTACATTTCTCCACATTAAACCTTATTTTCCATGTAGTTGCCCACTCCATTATTTTATTCAGGTCTTCCTGTAAAATTTCTATATCCTGATGTGAAGTTATTGCCCTATTTATTTTTGTATTGTATGTGAAAACTGAGATTGGGCTATTTATACCAACCTTTATATTATTTATGAATACATTAAAAATAATTGGTCCCAAGACAGAGCCTTGGGGTAACTCACTTACCACTCCAGACCAGTCTGAGTACACTTTATTTATCACCATCCTTTTGGGCCGACCCCTGTAGCAAGTTTTCTATTAACCACTTCTATACTGGGCACTTTAAACACCCTCCTGACCAGACGAATTTTCAGCTTTCAGCGCTCTTACACTTTGAATGACAATTACTCAGTCATGCAACACTGTACCCAAACGATTTTTTTGTCCTTTTTTCCCCACAAATAGAGCTTTCTTTGGTGGTATTTGATCACCTCTGCGTTTTTTATTTTTTGCGCTATTAATGAAAAAAGACCGAAAATTTGAAAAAAAAATGTTTTTTTCTTAGTTTCTGTGATAAAATGTTGCAAATTATAAATTTTTCTTCATACATTTTGGCCATAATTTATACTGCTACATGTCTTTGATAAAAATAACCCAAAGTTTTTGGAAATTATTTGGTCTGTGTGAAAGTTTTAGAGTCTACAAGCTATAGTGCAAATCATAAAAAATGATCACATCTGATGTACTGAAGGCCTCTCTCATTTCTTGAGACCCTAACAAGCCAGGAAAGTACAAATGCCCACAGATGGCACTGAGGCGGCACAGATGGCACTGAGGCGGCACAGATGGGACTGAGGCGGCACAGATGAGATGGGTATTGATGTGCACCGATGAGGCATGTGTACTGGTGGACACAGGTGGGCACTAATGAGGCGGCACAGATGGCACTAATGAGGCGGCACAGATGGCACTAATGAGGCGGCACAGATGGCACTGAGATGGGTACTGATGAGATGGGTAGTGATGTGCACTGATTAACTGTCGCACAGCTGGGCACTGATGAGGTGGCCCAGGTGGGCACTGATGAGGTGGCAAAGGTGGGCACTGATGAGGTGGCACAGGTGGGCACTGATTGAAGATGTGACCTGAGGTGGCAGATGGGCACTGGGCACAGGTGGTACTGGTGACACAGGTGGGCACTGATGGGCACGGTGGTACTGGTGGGCACGGTGGTACTGGTGGGCACAGGTGGGCACAGTGGTACTGGGGGCACGGTGGTACTGGGGGGCACGGTGGGCACGGTGGTACTGGTGGGCACACTGGTACTGGGGGGCACACTGGTCCTGGGGGGCACTGTGGTACTGGGGGGCACAGGTGGTCCTGGGGGCACTGATTGGTAACTTTTCCCCCCCCCAAATCGCTGGTTGCTCCATTTGTTCTCCCTCCTCACACGCGCTGTCTGTGTGAGGAGGGAGAGTCGGCAATGAGATATGATCTCGTACGACCGTCAGCAGGTGGTTAAAGAACAAACCCTATGGTCAGTGCCTACAGACCTCAGTTTGTAGATTAAGCGTTTATAGGGAACTGTGTTTATAGGGAACTGCTTTGTATGCTTTTGCAAAATCCAGATACACCACATTTATTGACCAACCCCTATCTAGATGGAAGTTTAAGCTGGGGTTAGGCTTTAATTTGTTATCCACTTATGTAAAATCTATCTAAATCTACTAGTCTGCCGAAAATTGCACCACTAATATCTTAATGGGATTAAAATGTTGCCGTCAAAAAGTGGATATGTTTCTACCCCACAGACCAAAAAGGTCACACGACCAGTTTTCCTGACATTCCAAAACCCGACCTTTTTCCCGACGTGATTCCTCTGAAGCCTGCCTTGCATACACACGTTCAGTCAAAAAAAACGGTCGACCAAATAGCGGTGTTGTCCAACACGTTCAATGGCACTATAAAGGGGACGTTCCATTCAAATGGTGCCACCCTTTGGGCTGCTTTTGCTGATCCTCGTGTTAGTAAAAATTTGGTGAGAGACAAATCGCGATTTTCAGTCGTCTTGCTTTTCAGTCGGTTACAGCATGATGAATGTGCTATCTCCATTACGAATACTAATTTTACCAGAACGAGCGATCCAGTCCCATACTTGATTCTGAGCATGCACATTTTTTTTCCCCTCGGAAAAGCAAACAAACGAGCGGTTTACGCAATGAGAAAAAGACTGACGGGGAAAAAATAGAGCAGGTTCTAATTTTTTTGCGCGCAGTATTCTCGTTGGGAAAACCGGACGTGTGTACGAGGCATCAGTGGAAGGAGCTAGGGATCAGATGGTTTGAGCCACTTAGTGTTCTTTGTTGATCGGAGACAGTTGGCACTATTGGTTGTGGCCACAGCTCATGACATGTAAATAAAAGTCTGTAATCAGTGGGTAGCACAGCTGCTGGTTACATATTATTAATGTTTACATATTGGCCCTGAATGAATGAGTCATTCTCGCTGCGGCCATGCATGCACAAAATGACCAGCCTTTAGCCATACATAAATTCATAAATGGTTAAAGGTCAGTCATTCTGCACATGATCAGCTGTCAATAAATGAGACTCAATTATTTAGGGGCAACGCACAACCTACAATGCCAGGATTCAAGCAGCTTGAGACATCTAGCATCCTTCATTGCTAGGATGCAGTTGGATTGAGTTGTCCCCAAAAAAGTGGCCATATGCTCTCCTCTGTACACATGTAAGCATGTAAACATTTTGATATGTAAGTACAACAATTTATGCAGGATCTTCCTACCAGTCTCTGGCAGTAATATCCAGCAATGATAAGCATATTTTAATTTTGTGGCCCCAAGTAAAGTAAAGGTGAATTCTTGCAGTTCCTGCATATGGTGCTACATGTTTTGCAATACCAATCTCACATGGTGTTGCACATCAAGGGCTGGAGGGTCACATGACCGTGCAAAATAATATGTGAAAAAAAGGTATTTTGCAATATATGTATCAGGCTATCGAATGTATATACTATACTTGTTTACATGGCTTAGTTTGCTGCTCATATACAGGAATAGGTTATAATAGATTTACATATGCTTTAAGTGCTTGCTTTAGCCTTCTGCTAGTTGAAGTGTATATCAAATTGTTCACTGTAAGGGGAAATAAAATAAAAATGAAAAATCAATTTAAAGGGAAAGAAACGAGAGTATGATAAACAAGATGTGTTTTTATTTTGTTTTATACAAGACTAAGAAGACTAAGAAGAACTTTTTAAAAGGCTAAGATTGTGTTCCATTAGCTTTGTGGTTTTTGGCAGTCACAGCACTTGTAACTCTACATGGGCCCAATCTCTGGGTACATGAGTCAGTTTCATAGGCCCAAAGTTATTTGACTATCCTGCTGAATACAGCTTAAGGTCTAAATACTGTATATGTAAAACTTTGTTTTTAGAATTTAGCTAAGCTTAGCTAAGCTTAGCTAAGCTTAGCTAGGACCTCTGTATCTTCAGACTGGCTTCCTACCCTGCCTTCTGCCCAGGAGGGCAAGGTCCCTCAACAGGGGTCTCCTCCAGCAGTCTAGACTTAGGAACACTACCCTACACCCACATACTGCAAGCTGCATCTTTCTGTACAGGCTTCAGACTATTTATCTACTCACCCTACCTTCTGGGCACACCTCCCCAGGGATTTGCTTAGTCCCATAAATATTCAGACTGCAGTCTCTGCCCTCCCTCCCATTATGTTCTAGAACAGTAGTCTCCAAACTTTCTAAACAAAAAAACCTGGATTACTGTCCTTCAGACTTTATGGGGTCCAGAGTGCAGTGGATGTAGAAAATGCCCCAGCGCCAGTGGGAGTAAACAAAAATGACATAGTGGAAGGAATAGTGCCTAATAGTTTAAATCAGTGGGAGGAATAGTGTCTCATCACCGGTGTCAGTGGGAGGAATAGTGTCTCATCACCGGTGTCAGTGGGAGGAATAGAGTCTCATCACCGGTGTCAGTGGGAGGAATAGTGTCTCATCACCTGTGTCATGGGAGGAATAGTGTCTCATCACCGGTGTCAGTGGGAGGAATAGTGTCTCATCACCGGTGTCAGTGGGAGGAATAGTGTCTCATCACCGGTGTCAGTGGGAGGAATAGTGTCTCATCACCTGTGTCATGGGAGGAATAGTGTCTCATCACCGGTGTCAGTGGGAGCAATAGTGTCTCATCACCGGTGTCAGTGGGAGGAATAGTGTCTCATCACCGGTGTCAGAGGGAGGAATAGTGTCTCATCACCGCTATCAGTGGGAGGAATAGTTGGGCTGATTTACCAAGCCTGTGCGCCAAGACTCATGGTGCACAAGCAGGAGTAAACCTGTTTTTGACATTTACCAAAGAAACACGCTGCCAGTGCAGCGTGTTTCCTCATTTACTAAAGTGCCTAATGCGCCCAGAAGAGGGCGCACAGCACGCCAGTACAGAGCTGGCGTGCGGCATTTAGTAATGTAAACATCGGGGATTCGGGCGGGAGTTTATGAGGGGAGGGAGGGGGGTGATGCAGGGGAAGTGTAGTGACATGTGTTTAAACTTGTGTGGCGGGCCGATTTGAAAGGGAAAGTGACTTTTGGGACCCGATCCCCGTGCCCTTGCAAAGTACGCTAGAACCTCGGAAGGTTCACTTGCATACTGGGCATGCGCAGAGGGAAAAATCGGAGCTCACCGCGCGCCTCTTCAGTACGCCGGGAAATCCTTGGTAAATACCAGGCGGCGTAGCAGTGTTTGCACTGCCTGGAGCGGCGCACGGCAAGCTCCGAGCTGTTCTCGGGCTGCGCTGACACTGAAGGGGAACTCCGCGCCAAATTTCAAATGTGAAACCGGCGCGGCTTCCCCCCCAGGGGTACAATAGGCTCTCCGGCTTGGTCCGGAACGTGAGGGGTTAACCCACGCCAAAATCGGCGTGGGGTTCCCCCCCAGATCCGTACCAAGCCCTCATCCCAGGCATGCAGTCTGGCCGGACAGGAATGGGGGTGGGGACGAGCGAGCGGCCCCCCCCCTCCTGAGCCGTACCAGACCACATGCCCTCGACATGGGGGAGTGTGTGCTTTGGGGGAGGGGGGCGCTGCCCCCCCACCCCAAAGCACTCTTGTCCCCATGTCGATCGGGACAAGAGCCTCTTCCCGACAACCCTAGCCATTGGTTGTCGGGGTATGCGGGCGGGAGCCAATCAGAATCTGGGAGCCCCGTTTAATAAGGTGGCCCCCAGATTTCGGGCCCCCACCCTATGTGAATGAGTATGGGGTACATCGTACCCCTACCCATTCACCTGGTGAACGTTTTCACTTTTGAGGGTCTTCCGCCGCCCCCTTCAAATTCTTCTGCCTGGACGGGGGTCGTACATCCCATCCAGGACTTGGACGTGGCGGGCTTCTCGTCGCTGTCTTCTGCCGCTGCCCCCTTCACCACGAAGCTCCGTGCTTGTTTGATGAGGGCAGCGGGCTTCCGTCGTCTTCTCCGGGGCGAGGGTCGTACATCCCACCCCGGATTTCGTCGCCGGGTTCTGCCTGGCTCCTACTAGGGGCCAGGGCTTCTTTTGCCGTCTTCCGCCGGAGGGCGCCACTCTCCGGGCTTCTCGACGTTGTCTTCCGCCGCGGGGGCCAGGCCTTCTTCTTTGCCGCCCCCCTCGATTTTTTCGGCCTGGACGGGGGTCGCACATCCCATCCAGGACTTGGACGTGGCGGGCTTCTCGTCGCCGTCTTCTGCCGCTGCCCCCTTCACCACGAAGCTCCGTGCTTGTTTGATGAGGGCAGCGGGCTTCCGTCGTCTTCTCCGGGGCGAGGGTCGTACATCCCACCCCGGATTTCGTCGCCGTCTTCTGCCGCTGCCCCCTTCACCACGAAGCTCCGTGCTTGTTTGATGAGGGCAGCGGGCTTCCGTCGCAGTCTTCCGCCGCGGGGTGACACTCGCGGGCTTCTTCTTCCATTCGATGTTGACACGGCGAGGTCCGGCGCTGAAATGCCTTCTGAGCGGCGGGCAAGGACTTATATTGGCATTGGGCGTGGGCGTGGTTATGCCAACATGTGACCTTAACCCATGTGACAGTGATGTCACGTCACATCACTGTCACATGGGTTAAGGTCACATGTTGGCATAACCACGCCCACGCCCAATGCCAATATAAGTCCTTGCCCGCCGCTCAGAAGGCATTTCAGCGCCGGACCTCGCCGTGTCAACATCGAATGGAAGAAGAAGCCCGCGAGTGTCACCCCGCGGCGGAAGACTGCGACGGAAGCCCGCTGCCCTCATCAAACAAGCACGGAGCTTCGTGGTGAAGGGGGCAGCGGCAGAAGACGGCGACGAAATCCGGGGTGGGATGTACGACCCTCGCCCCGGAGAAGACGACGGAAGCCCGCTGCCCTCATCAAACAAGCACGGAGCTTCGTGGTGAAGGGGGCAGCGGCAGAAGACGGCGACGAGAAGCCCGCCACGTCCAAGTCCTGGATGGGATGTGCGACCCCCGTCCAGGCCGAAAAATTCGAAGGGGGCGGCAAAGAAGAAGGCCTGGCCCCCGCGGCGGAAGACAACGTCGAGAAGCCCGGAGAGTGGCGCCCTCCGGCGGAAGACGGCGAAAGAAGCCCTGGGAGGAGCCAGGCAGAAGCGGAGGAGCCCGAGGTGGGGCGACACCCCCGTTGTTCTCCGCTGTTTTCGGCCGGCCCCCCCCCGGATGTAAAAGAGCTTCATTTTGGGGTGGGGGCACAGTCGAGCATGGCGGAGAGCATGGGTGGGTGTTTCCCCCCCCCCGGCAGAAGACGGCTAGAAGACCGAGGAGTGGCGACGCCCCCGTTGTTCTCCGCCATTTCCGCCGGCCCCCCCCGGATGTAAAAGAGCTTGATTTGGGGTAGGGGGCCTGGCCGAACATGGCGGAGAGCATCGGTGGGTGTCTCTCTCCCCGGCGGAAGGCGGCGGCGAAGACCGGGGGGGGGTAGGTGTACCCCCCCGGCGGAAGGCGAAGACCGAGGAGGGGTTTCGCCCCCGTTGTTCTCCGCCATTTCCGCCGGCCCCCCCCGGATGTAAAAGAGCTTGATTTGGGGTAGGGGGCCTGGCCGAACATGGCCGAGAGCATCGGTGGGTGTCCCCCCCCGGCGGAAGGCGGCGGCGAAGACCGGTGCGGGGCTGGAGCCCCCCCGGCAGAAAACGTCTGGAAGACCGAGGGGCTCCGCCCCCGTTGTTCTCTGCTTTTTTCGGCCGGCCCCCCCCGGATGTGAAAGAGCTTATTTTGGGGTGGGGGCCTGGCTGGACATGGCGGAGATCATCGGTGGGTGTCCCCCCCCGGCAGAAGACGGCGAAGCCCGGGGCCCAATGGGCTGGTGGTGGGGGGTCCCGGCAGAAGACCCCCGGAGCTGACTAATAAATTATTTTTTTCTGTGTGTTTTTTTTGTGTTTTACACTTTTCCACCCGGTGAATGGGTAGGGGTACGATGTACCCCATACTCATTCACATAGGGTGGGGGGCCAGAATCTGGGGGCCCCCTTAATATAGGGGGCTCTCAGATTCTGATAAGCCCCCCGCCCGCATACCCCGACAACCAACGGCCAGGGTTGTCGGGAAGAGGCTCTTGTCCCGATCGACATGGGGACAAGAGTGCTTTGGGGTGGGGGGGCAGTGCCCCCCTCCCCCACAGCACACACTCCCCCATGTCGAGGGCATGTGGTCTGGTACGGCTCAGGAGGGGGGGGGGGCGCTCGCTCGTCCCCACCCCCATTCCTGTCCGGCCAGACTGCGTGCCTGGGAGAAGGGTTTGGTCTGGATCTGAGGGGGAACCCCACGCCGTTTTTTGGCGTGGGTTTAACCCCTTATGTTCCAGATCAAATCTAAGAGCCTGTTGTGCACCTGAAGGGGGACCCCCACGCCGTTTTTTTTTGTAATTTGGGGTGGAGTTCCCCTTTATCCCGGTCCTGTCAGGGGGGGGGGGGAATGCCTGCTCGTCTGTCCCTACAATGTATGAACAGCGATCTGTCATTTCCCCTACACAGTCCCACCCCCTTTACAGTTAGAACACACCCAGGTAACATATTCAACCCCTTCCGCGCCCCTAGTGTTAACCCCTTCCCTGCCAGTGTCATTTTTATAGTAAGCAATGCATTTATATACCATTGCTCGCTACAAAAATGCCAAATCTCACAAAAATGTGTCCGCCACAATGTCGCATTAGACAGAAAAAACAATGATAGCCACCATTACTAGTAAAACAAAAAATTATTCCAAAAAAAACCATAAGACCAACCCCTACTTAGAACTTTTGCCCAAACCAATCAAACGCTTATTGTGATTTTTTGCAACCAAAAAGATGTCCAAGAATACTTATCGGCCTAAACTGAGGGCAAACATTTTTTGAATATATTTTGGGGGAGATTTATTATAGCAAACAGTAAAAAAGATGTTTTTTTAGTTACCAAATTGTCGCTATATTTTTGGGTCAAGCAAAAATAAGAAAAAACGCAGAGGTGATCAAATACCACCAACAAAAAAAAAAAAAAAAAATTTTTAGGGGGGGGGGGGGGGGAGGATGAGGACGCCCAATTTTTTTGGGGGCCACGTCGCACAACCACGCAATTGTCAGTCAAAATGACGCAGTGTTGAAATGCAAAAAATGGCCCCGTCAGTGACCAGTAATATGCTCTGGGGCTCAAGTGGTTACAAATTAAGAATACACTAAAGTTAGCCCAATTTATGGCCATAATGTGAAAGATGATGTTACACCGAGTAAATAGATACCCAACATGTTACACTTTAATATTGCACACACTCATGGAATGGCGCCAAACTTCAGTACTTGAAAATACCCATAGGCAACGCTTTTTTATGTGTTTCAGGTTACCAGTTTAGATTTACAGAGGAGGTCTAGTGCTAAAAGTATTGCTCTCGCTCTAACGTACGCTATGATACCTCACATGTGGGGTTTGAACGGGGGTTCAATATGTGGGCGGGGCTTACACATTTAAGGCCCGCCCCCATATATGGAAACATTCTTCAAACCACACATGTGAGGTATCATAGCGTGCGTAACAGCAAGAGGAATATTTATAGCACTAGACCTCATCTGTAAATCTAAACTGGTAACCGGAAACAATAAAAATGCTGCTTGTTCGCTTCTGACTGCGAGCTACTAGGGACAGGGGCTTTTAAATTATTACTATTTAGGTTTGTTACGTAAAAATTCTATAAGACCTCCCGTTCAGCTTGTAAAGCATCACTTCATGGGGACCAAAAAAAAATTTAACACCTCTAATGCTTTCATCCGCCATTGCAGATTTGATTCTGGTACTGCATTTCGAGTGAACTGGGCATGCTCGAACAGTTAGAAAAAGAAGTTGGAAGTTTCATCCTGAAAATGACTTGCATCTTTCTGAGCATGCTCAGAAAGCTCTTTTTTTGGCTTAGTAATTTAAGGACATCCTTAACAGGTGTAAGCAGTTCCAAGTGCACACAAACTAGAGGCTGACATTTCTTCATGTGTTTCCAATTGGTTCATTAGCACACATGTTATAAAAAGCGTGGATACTGCACGTGTCAGCTGCCCCTCAGAGGGGGCAGATTTGCTGGCTGGAAGTAATGGCGGAGTGAAACAGAGATGTTTTGGAGCAAGTTTTGTATTTTTTGATGTTTTCTCTGCTACATAATTTTGCTAAATGTTTCTCAAGATGTTAATGACTAATGTTTTAATCCTGTGGGTCTATCCTGTTATTTCAAAAGCATGATTTATTTTCCAATGACTGTGAAATAAACGTTGGTCTTTTTTGTTTTTAGGTGTTTTTATATATTTTTGGTGTGTTTATTTGTAATTTTTTTTTTTGCTTTCCTTGTTTTGTGGACCAATAAAATTACTTTCAAATTTTGAAGTTTGTTTTGTGATATTTTTTTCATGCTATGGATTTCAACCGCTGCAGCTGAACTAGTTTGGGCCTAAACCATCAAGTGTGATTTGTCTCTAAGCTCTTTCCTGGTGTGTATGCATGAAATGTTTAGTCACCAGAAAAGGAAGGACAAAGCGGTAAGTAATGTTTCCTAGAACTGATGTCCAGACTGACTTTTTAAAGCACATGTGCAAGATGTAGGAAAAGCTGCAAACAGGGCCTGTTGGAGGGGGGGGGGGGGGGGGTGTTTTTTTTTTGGACAGGCTTGAAGTGCTGATTTACAGCGCTGTGCTTGAAACTAGCACAAGACAATCCTATTCTAATTGTGGGTTGTTTGAGGGAAGCCAATTGAGTGTTAGAACCCCTGCTAGTGTTTTTAGGTTGGGCTTTGTGTCCCTTTTCCTAAAATTGGCTTCACTTCCTGTCACACAGCTGAACAGGAAGTGAGGTTAAAACCCTACCAATGGTCTTTTCTTCGGGGCACAGGTCAATCTAACTAGTGTCACCATTAAGCAAATTGCACTGCAGTGTACACCCCAAATGATTAGTTACTTTGGGGTTTAGTAAAGGCAAAGCCGCTCTGCAGTAGAAGCGTAGGCAATGAAAATCAGAAGGGAAGCACTGATGGTTTTTACTTCCAATCCCGCCAAGTTTTGAGTTTTCTTCCTTGCTTGTCCACTTGTAGTGCAAAGTGGATTTGCCTTTAGTAAATGGACCCCAAAGTCCAAGATTCCTACTAATTTGGGGTGTACACAGCAAAATGCCATTTCCAAAATGGGAAACTATTTATATTGATCTGTGTGTCCCCAACAAAACATTACTCAGGTGTTTCCCTCACTTCCTGTTTGGCTGTGTGGCAGGAAGTGAATGAATTAAGTAGAAAGTGACAACATTTGTGAGGTGTCTTTACCCTATCAGGGGTGCAGGCATCCCCAAAACAAACAAGAAAATAGTTGATTTAACATTGGGTGGTGTTTGTGGGGGTCCCTAACACACATTCATACATATTAGCAACGCTGGATCCTGGCCTATTGGCATGGTTATATTTTCTTAAGCCTCTCAATAAAATGATCTGAAATTTGGGGTTAAACTGGAACAATAATCATCACTTTTATTTTTTGGATTTCTTTCATTTTGGATAGAGTTGGTGGGGGGGGGGGGGGGTTAGAAGCTCTGTCAGTTTATTTTGTATTATCCCTGTCCGTTTGGGGAGATTGGCCTTCACTTCCTGCCCCATAGCCAAACAGGAAGTGATCGAAAAAGTAGGCAAATTAAGGGCCCCCCCAAGTCCCCCCCACAGAACTTGTGTGTGTCCCCTGAAAATTCCTGGGTGGGTCATAAAAAAACAGGGTGTGGCCTTGACAGGAAGGGTGGGTCATTTTTCTATTAGGGGGGTGCCAAAATTTGGTCAGGCCTAGGGCAGCACAAAACCTAAATCTCCTACTGCATATTAGGGCTTATTTAGACAGGATCCAATTTACAGCATGTTTTTAGATTGTGGGAGGAAACCCGCACAGGGAGAACATGCAAACTCCAGGCAGATAGTGTCACGGGCGGGATTCGAACCAGCAACCCTTTTGCTGCTAGGTGAACATGCTACACACTACGCTACTGTGCTGAACGAACATGATTGCAGCTGAAAGCATGAGATGTTTTTTTTTTTTACCAATTCCATGCTTTCCAGCCTGGAGGACAGATGTGGGGTCTAATTGACCCCGCCTTTCTCTATAAAGAGGACCTGTCACACACTAGTCCTATTACAAGGGATGTTTACATTCCTTGTAATAGGAAGAAAAGTGAAAAATAATACAAACAAAGGGACAAACAAGTGCAAAAATTAAAATATTAAGTAAAAAAATAAAATAACAAAGGAATTTAAATGCTCCTGTCCCTAGTAGCTCGCACTCAGAAGCGAACACGCATGCAAGTCCCACCCACATATGTAAACATCCTTCAAACCCCACATGTGAGGTATCATAGCGTGCGTTAGAGCGAGAGCAATAATGTTAGCACTAGACCTCCTCTGTAACTCAAAAGTGGTAACCTGAGAAAAAAAGTCAAGCGTTGCCTATGGAGATTTTTAATAACGAAGTTTAGCGCCATTCCATGAGTGTGCGCAATATGAAAGCGTGACAAGTTAGGTATCTATTTACTCGGTGTAACATCATCTTTTACCTTATCCCTAAAAATTGGCCTAGCTTTACTGCTTTCTTATTTTGTCATTCATGAAACAGGTTTTTTTTTGAAAGCCAAAAAAAAAAAAAAACGTTTGAAAATTTTTGGCACAAATACTGTTGGAAATGTGTCCGAAAAAATGGCCGCCACTTTATTCCCTAGGGTGTTTGTTAATAAAATATATATAATGTTTGGGGGTCCTGAGTAAGTTTCAAGGAAGAAAATATAATTGTTACATGAAGGAGAGAAGTGCCAGAATAGGCGCGGTATGGAAGTGGTTAAAGTGCACCAATAAAAGTGAAAAATTCCTTGAAATTTCGTACCATGGGGGGGGGGGAGGCAATTAGGGGCGCCATCAGGAATTATGGGGCCCCTTACACAGCTTCAGGCATGGGCCCCCTGGAGCAGAGAATAGGGGGGGGGGGGTGCCGCCTGATATTAAGAAGGGGGGGGGGCTGCCGCAATTTGATAAGCGGGGGGTTCCTTTACTAAAAAATACATATAGAAAAATATATATTAAAAAGGGTGGTAGCCATCCGGGGGCCCTGGGGACCACTGGGCCCTTTAATAAAAAGAAACTTCTGGGCTCTTTAATGAAAAATAAATTACAATATCTACATATATAAAATAATAAAAAAGGGGGTTGCCTTGGGAGCTCTGGGCCCTTTAATAAAAAATAACTACCAAAAATCTAAAAAAAAAATAACATTGGGTGGGAGCTGTGGTGGCTCAACGTGAATGGCACTGCGCTGACAAGCCGTTCACCTCTGCAGCCAAGGGTTCGGATCCCGGTCTCGGCTACATGTGAATTGAGTTTGGTGGTGTCAGCCCGGCTCCCGGTGGGTGTGCTATGCAAGGTACGCCTGTGCTTAGTATGCCCACCCCCCCCCCC
The DNA here is from genome assembly GCA_029574335.1 of Rana kukunoris. Lineage (NCBI taxonomy): Eukaryota > Metazoa > Chordata > Amphibia > Anura > Ranidae > Rana > Rana kukunoris. The sequence continues at coordinate 36,560 of JAJQKJ010000355.1, forward strand.
CCCAAAAAAAAAACACCACACTTGCACACACTTTGGCCATGAGGTCTCCTAAAATAAAGGGAGGCGAAGGACCTACAGGGCTGGCTGGGTGGGCTACACTCCTTCATAGGGGGAGTCCCTCTGTCCCATCGGGCTCCCAAGTGTAGCAGGTGGGGTGAGGCCCCCCTCACACCCACCATTGCCACCGGGGGCATGGAGAAGGATGGCGATTGCAAGTCCAGCTCCTCTCTCTCGACTTCACGCACAAAATACACTTTAAAAAAGAAATTAAAGTAAAAAGTAACAAACCTGGGGAAAATGTTTATAACATTTTTAGAAGCAAAAAGGGGCCCTCTGGGAGCTTTCAAAATTATATTATATATATATATGTTTAAAAAATAACCAAAAAATATATCATATGTTTTTTTTTTGATTTTTTTGTAAAGGTGGGGGGTTGTCATCTGGAGCCCTGGGGATCTCCGGGCCACTGGGGACCAGGCCACTGGGGACCTCCAGACCCCTAAACCAAAACATTGGCCCTTTAATAACAAAAAATTTGGGGGGTTGCCACCCGGGGCCCTGGGGACCTCCAGACTGCTAAAAAATATTAAATTCCAAAAATTGGCCCTTTAATAAAAAATCCTACAAAAACCAACTAACAAATATATATACAAAAAAAAAAGAGGGGGGTTACCATCTGGGGCGCTGGGGGGCCTCCAGGCATCTGGGCACCTCCGGACCCCCGGGCCCCTTACAGGTGTACAGGGCCGCCATCATGAATTTTGGGGCCCCTTACACAGCTTCAGGCATGGGCCCCCTGGAGCAGAGAACCGGGGGGGGGTGCTGCCGCATGAAATTGAGAAGCGGGGGGGGGGGGGGGGGCCCCAAATTGAGGAGCGGGGGGGCCCTTTACAAAAATTTTGACAGAAATAAGAAATAAAGAAAAATATATATAAAAAAGGGGGGTAGCCATCCGGGGCCCTGGGGACCTCTGTGCTCTTTATCAAATAAAAATAAAAAAGAGAGAAAATACATATATATATATTTTTTAAATATAACATTTATCGAAAAAAAGTAAAAAAACAAGGGGGTAGCCTTCCAGGGCCCTGGGGACCTCTGGGCCCTTTCCTTAAAAAAAAAAAAAACAAATATATTAAAAAAATATATATATTTTTTTAAATATATATATTTTATTTAAAAAAAAGGGCTTGCCATCTGGGGCCCTTAGTGGCCTCCGGGCCCCTGGGGACCTTCGGAGCCCTTAAACAAAAAAAAAAAAAAAAAATTGTTTTTTTTGTTTTAGGGTGGTTCCCATCCGGGCCCCTGGGGGCCCCTGGGGACCCCCGGGCGGTGTAATGCCTGTACCCCCCTAATGGCGGCCCTGCAGGTGTACTGCCTGTACCCCCCTGATGGCGGCCCTGGGTGTAATGTCAGCATGTGAAAAATGACATTCTGAAGGAAAAAAGCCATTTAAAACTGACTCGCGGCAATAATGAATTGTCAGCTCTTGGAAATTGCAGGAGAATTCATTCATTAAAAACACCAAAAAAAAAGCGTGGGGGTCCCCCCAAATTCAATAACCAGACCCTTTAGGTCTGGTATGGATATTAAGGGGAACCCCGCCATCAATTTTTAAAAAAAATGACGTGGGGTTCCCCCCAAATATCCATAACCAGACCCTTCAGGTCTGGTGTGGAATTTAAGGGGAACTCCACTCCAAATTTAAAAAAAAAATGGCGTGGAGTCCCCCCTAAAATCCACACCAGACCCCTTATCCGAGCACGTTGACCTGGCCGGCCGCAGAAAAGAGGGGGGGACAGAGCGCGGCCCCCCCCCTCTCCTGAACCGCACCAGGCCACATGCCCTCAACATTGGGAGGGTGTTTTGGGGTGCCCCCCAAAACACCTTGTCCCCATGTTGATGAGGACAAGGGTCTCTTCCCCACAACCCTTGCCCGGTGGTTGTGGGGGTCTGCGGGCAGGAGGCTTATCGAAATCTGGAAGACCCCTTTAACAAAGGGGCCCCCCAGATCCCGGCCCCCCCCCCTGTGTGAAATGGTAATGGGGTACCTTGTACCTCTACCATTTCACGAGAAAAAAAAAGTGTCAGTGAAAAAAAGACAAGAGCCGGTTTTTGACAAGTCCTTTATTATCTTCTTTCTTCTTTCCTTCGGGTTTCTTCTTCCTCCTCCTTCTTCTTCCTCTGCTTCTGTCTTGGGTCTTCTATTCCCGCATCTTGCCCGGCGTGTTCTTCCATCTTCTGTTCCTCCCGCTGTCCTTCTCGTCCGCATCTTCTTCTCCTTCTTGTTCTTCTTCGCCGGAGCGGCCGCTTCCAATTGAAATCCCCGCTGTCTGCCGGACCACGCCCCCCCCCTCTGACGCCTCGGGCAAGCTCTTAGGAGTGTGCTGCAAGTGCGTCAGAGGGGGGCGTGGTCACATGTGAGAGGGCGGGCAATTCAATTTGAAGCTCGTGCGCGGCTTTTTCTTTGCCAGAGTCGCCGCTTCCAATTGAATTGCCCGCTTTCTGGAACATGTGACCACGCCCCCCTCTGACGCACTGGCACCACACGGGGACTTTCCTAAGAGCTTGCCCGTGGCGTCAGAGGGGGGGGGGCGTGGTCCGGCAGACAGCGGGGATTTCAATTGGAAGCGGCCGCTCCGGCGAAGAAGAAGAAGGAGAAGATGCGGACGAGAAGGACAGCGGAAGAAGATGGAAGAACACGCCGGGCAAGATGCGGGAATAGAAGACCCAAGACAGAAGCAGAGGAAGAAGAAGGAGGAGGAAGAAGAAACCCGAAGGAAAGAAGAAAGAAGATAATAAAGGACTTGTCAAAAACCGGCTCTTGTCTTTTTTTACACTGACACTTTTTTTTTACTCGTGAAATGGTAGAGGTACAAGGTACCCCATTACCATTTCACACAGGGGGGGGGGCCGGGATCTGGGGGGCCCCTTTGTTAAAGGGGTCTTCCAGATTTCGATAAGCCTCCTGCCCGCAGACCCCCACAACCACCGGGCAAGGGTTGTGGGGAAGAGACCCTTGTCCTCATCAACATGGGGACAAGGTGTTTTGGGGGGCACCCCAAAACACCCTCCCAATGTTGAGGGCATGTGGCCTGGTGCGGTTCAGGAGAGGGGGGGGGCCGCGCTCTGTCCCCCCCTCTTTTCTGCGGCCGGCCAGGTCAACGTGCTCGGATAAGGGGTCTGGTGTGGATTTTAGGGGGGACTCCACGCCATTTTTTTTTATTTGGGGTGGAGTTCCCCTTAAATTCCACACCAGACCTGAAGGGTCTGGTTATGGATATTTGGGGGGAACCCCACGTCATTTTTTTTTTAAATTGACGGCGGGGTTCCCCTTAATATCCATACCAGACCTAAAGGGTCTGGTTATTGAATTTGGGGGGACCCCCACGCTTTATTTTTTCGTTTTTTTAATGAATGAATTCTCCTGCAATTGCCGGGAGCTGACAATTCATTATAGCCGCGAGTCAGTTTTAAATGGCTTTTTTTTTTTTTTCAGAATGTCATTTTGTGCAAAGACATATTTCTAACCGCAGGAAAAGTGCGCTTTTTCACCTGCTGACATCCCCCCCCCCCATGGTACGAATTTAAAAAAAATTATTCAAATGACGTGGGGGTCCCCCCAAATTCAATAACCAGACCCTTCAGGTCTGATATGGATATTAAGTGGAACCCCGCCATCAATTTTTAAAAAAAATGACGTGGGGGTCCCCCCAAATATCCATAACCAGACCCTTCGGGTCTGGTGTGGAATTTAAGGGGAACTCCACTCCCAAATTAAAAAAAAAATGGCGTGGAGTCCCCCCTAAAATCCACACCAGACCCCTTATCCGAGCACGTTGACCTGGCCGGCCGCAGAAAAGAGGGGGGGACAGAGCGCGGCCCCCCCCCTCTCCTGAACCGCACCAGGCCACATGCCCTCAACATTGGGAGGGTGTTTTGGGGTGCCCCCCAAAACACCTTGTCCCCATGTTGATGAGGACAAGGGTCTCTTCCCCACAACCCTTGCCCGGTGGTTGTGGGGGTCTGCGGGCAGGAGGCTTATCGAAATCTGGAAGACCCCTTTTACAAAGGGGCCCCCCAGATCCCGGCCCCCCCCCTGTGTGAAATGGTAATGGGGTACCTTGTACCTCTACCATTTCACGAGTAAAAAAAAAGTGTCAGTGTAAAAAAAGACAAGAGCCGGTTTTTGACAAGTCCTTTATTATCTTCTTTCTTCTTTCCTTCGGGTTTCTTCTTCCTCCTCCTTCTTCTTCCTCTGCTTCTGTCTTGGGTCTTCTATTCCCGCATCTTGCCCGGCGTGTTCTTCCATCTTCTTCCGCTGTCCTTCTCGTCCGCATCTTCTCCTTCTTCTTCTTCGCCGGAGCGGCCGCTTCCAATTGAAATCCCCGCTGTCTGCCGGACCACGCCCCCCCTCTGACGCCACGGGCGAGCTCTTAGGAAAGTCCCCGTGTGGTGCCAGTGCGTCAGAGGGGGGCGTGGTCACATGTTCCAGAAAGCGGGCAATTCAATTGGAAGCGGCGACTCTGGCAAAGAAAAAGCCGCGCACGAGCTTCAAATTGAATTGCCCGCCCTCTCACTTGTGACCACGCCCCCCTCGGACGCACTTGCAGCACACTCCTAAGAGCTTGCCCGAGGCGTCAGAGGGGGGGGCGTGGTCCGGCAGACAGCGGGGATTTCAATTGGAAGCGGCCGCTCCGGCGAAGAAGAACAAGAAGGAGAAGAAGATGCGGACGAGAAGGACAGCGGGAGGAACAGAAGATGGAAGAACACGCCGGGCAAGATGCGGGAATAGAAGACCCAAGACAGAAGCAGAGGAAGAAGAAGGAGGAGGAAGAAGAAACCCGAAGGAAAGAAGAAAGAAGATAATAAAGGACTTGTCCAAAAACCGGCTCTTGTCTTTTTTAACCCTTTACATTTTTTTTACTCGTGAAATGGTAGAGGTACAAGGTACCCCATTACCATTTCACACAGGGGGGGGGCCGGGATCTGGGGGGCCCCTTTGTAAAAGGGGTCTTCCAGATTTCGATAAGCCTCCTGCCCGCAGACCCCCACAACCACCGGGCAAGGGTTGTGGGGAAGAGACCCTTGTCCTCATCAACATGGGGACAAGGTGTTTTGGGGGGCACCCCAAAACACCCTCCCAATGTTGAGGGCATGTGGCCTGGTGCGGTTCAGGAGAGGGGGGGGGCCGCGCTCTGTCCCCCCCTCTTTTCTGCGGCCGGCCAGGTCAACGTGCTCGGATAAGAGGTCTGGTGTGGATTTTAGGGGGGACTCCACGCCATTTTTTTTTAAATTTGGAGTGGAGTTCCCCTTAAATTCCACACCAGACCCGAAGGGTCTGGTTATGGATATTTGGGGGGAACCCCACGTCATTTTTTTTTTTTAATTGACGGCGGGGTTCCCCTTAATATCCATACCAGACCTAAAGGGTCTGGTTATTGAATTTGGGGGGACCCCCACGCTTTTTTTTTCCTTTTTTTAATGAATGAATTCTCCTGCAATTGCCGGGAGCCGACAATTCATTATTGCCGCGAGTCAGTTTTAAATGGCTTTTTTACTTTGAAAAATGACATTTTGTGCAGAGACAGTTCTAACCACGGGAAACATGCGCTTTTTCACATGCTGACATTAGAGACCCCCATAGTACGAAATTTAAAGGAAAATTACACTTTTATTATTGCACTTTTAGCATTATTAAAATCACTGCTCCCGAAAAAACGGCCGTTTTAAAAAATAAAAAAAGCATTGGTACATGTCCCCTGGGGCAGGACTGAGGTCCCCAAACACTTTTTAGGACAAAACTTGCAGATTAGCCTTTAAAATTCACTATTAAGATTTCCCCCCATAGACTTATACAGGGAGTTCGGCGGCGGCTTTAGTTATCAATCACATCGCGCTGCTGCTGCCGCCGGTTCATGCGCCTAATTAGGGCTTCATCCAGCGCACTAATTAAGGCATGTACCGGCGCAGCGCAGATTCATTAGTAAATCAGCCCCAGTGTCTCATCACCGGTGTCAGTGGGAGGAATAGTGTCTCATCGCCAGTGTCAGTGGGAGAAATAGTGTCTCATCACCTGTGTCAGTGGGAGGAATAGTGTGTCATCACCGGTGTCAGTGGGAGGAATAGTGTTTCATCACCGGTGTCAGTGGGAGGAATAGAGTCTCATCACCGGTGTCAGTGGGAGCAATAATGTCTCATCACCGGTGTCAGTGGGAGGAATAGTGTCTCATCACCTGTGTCAGTGGGAGGAATAGTGTGTCATCACCGGTGTCAGTGGGAGGAATAGTGTCTCATCACCGGTGTCAGTGGGAGGAATAGTGTCTCATCACCGGTGTCAGTGGGAGCAATAATGTCTCATCACCGGTGTCAGTGGGAGGAATAGTGTCTCATCACTGCTATCAGTGGGAGGAATAGTGTCTCATCACTGGTGTCAGCGGGAGAAATAGTGTCTCATCACCGGTGTCAGTGGGAGGAATAGTGTCTCATCACCGGTGTCAGTGGGAGGAACAGTGTCTCATCACCAGTGTCAGTGGGATGAATAGTGTCTCATCACCGGTGTCAGTGGGAGGAACAGTGTCTCATCACCAGTGTCAGTGGGAGGAACAATGTCTCATTGCTGGTGTCAGTGGGAGGAATAGTGTCTCATCACCGGTGTCAGTGGGAGGAATAGAGTCTCATCACCGGTGTCAGTGGGAGGAATAGAGTCTCATCACCGGTGTCAGTGGGAGCAATAATGTCTCATCACCGGTGTCAGTGGGAGGAATAGTGTCTCATCACTGCTATCAGTGGGAGGAATAGTGTCTCATCACTGGTGTCAGCGGGAGAAATAGTGTCTCATCACCGGTGTCAGTGGGAGGAATAGTGTCTCATAACCGGTCTCAAGAAAATAAAAATGCTCCATTCTTGGCGTCAGTGAGAGGAATGGTTCCCCACTATTGGTGTCAATGGAATGAATGATGTCCCCTTCTTGGTGTCAGTGGGAGGTAGGCAAGCAAAGAGCCACATGTGGCCCACGGGCTGCAGTCTGCAGACCACTGTTCTAGAAGATAGGGGGAAGTAGCAGAGCAGCAGCCTGTGAAACCCTGAGCAGCTAAGTTGTCCTAAAAAGGCAGTGCTGCCTGTCAACTCCACAGTTCTGTTAAACTTACTGCAACACAAAGCATCACAGTCGTGGCATATGAACAACCTCATCTGGCTGTATGGTAAGCTTTGGGTAGGGCGGTAAAAATATGTCTCAACCACCTGTTTTTACTGCTTCCCATGTAAATGAGGACTTAAAGAGTGAAAATGCTCTGTCCCTGACTCCTAATTGTTCTCTTACATTGTTAGCGTGTCAGCGAATACATGTATGCGAATACATGGATACATTTTGACATGTGAACCAGTCCGGCTTTCAAAGGAGCCCGATTCACATTTATGCAGGCCAGTTGCGGAGCAAAATAAAAAAGGGTCCTGTTCATTTTTCAGTCCAGTTCAGGTGCGCTTCATGTTTCGAATTCACACCTGAACTGCTGAATGGAAACTGCGCCAGACTCTGTACAGAAACATATATTTGCACCCAGTATTAGCAAATGAAATGTCTTCCAATTAGAGTTTACATCTGCTTTAATGGTAGACAAAAAGTATATTTTTGCATAAGCAGTATGAATAAAATGTCTGCTACTTGAAACGAATATGACATTTTTTTATATTTTTTCAATGGTCTCAGAATATTAATGCCACTGTCTGGGTTATTTCAGACATAAAAAACAAAAAGAGAAAAAAAATAGATAAAAGCTTTTATTCCTGAGAATATATAGTACGCCCATCTGGGGTTTATGTATATAAATGATAAATAATGAAATGGACAATCCTGAGTATCTCCTGCAGCCTTGTGGTCAGAAAGGGGAATTGTCTTTATGTTTTTGTATGGAAGATGATGATTTTTAATCACTGTGTCTTTAGCACAGTAATATGTGGCCGTGTCTTCCACTTTCACATTGTCTATTTGTAGATATGCCGTGTTTATGGATTTATCAGATGTTATTGTGAATCTTCCCTCATATGAAGAGGAATATTTCACATTTCCATTAGCAGGATCAATCCTCCCAATCCATGTCAGTCCTCTCCCTGGAACCTGTTGAACCCAGCTATATAGGTGTCAGCGATTTGAAATCCGGATCCTTTACAGGACATCTTCCCACTCTCTCCAGGTTTTTTAACTTCTGAATTGGACTGGATAAGTGTTTCTGCCATGACTCCTTCATAAGAGAAATGATAACGTTATACATGAGAAATAAATTGTTATTATCAGATCAGTATTATTTAACCCCTTCCTAACCTGACTTACCGAGCAGTAAGGACAGACAGGTGACATAATAAAAAAGAAACATGTTGTATTATTTGCTCTCCGGTTGCTCTCAGTTCTGTACAGACTTCAGCTTTATACTGAGACACTACGACCTCTCTGTTCAGCTTTTCATCCCCACAGACCTAAGACCAGGAGGAGCGATGACATTTGCATAAGGAGTGGAATCTATAAAAAAGCTTCACATTGTTAACGGACTGTATAGTATTTTCAATTATGGTTAATTATTCACATAAAGAGGATTCTTTCTACAGCATGTATGTATCATATATTGTGACAATGGAAATGGATATGGTAATAACACAGGGTTTGCATGAATGCAGAGTGCGGGGCTTTAGCATGTTTATCCACTTGCCGACTGCATACTGTATATATATAAATGGCGGCAAGGTGGCTCTCTTGCACAGGATCACGTACCTAGTACATGATCCTGCACTTCTGTGTCTGGGGCGTACATGAACGCAGCGGGCAACCCGCACCCACTGTGATTAGACACAGAGGGAGCTGATCTGCGGGTACCGTGGACATGATGCCCCGTCAGTACCCACAGATCATTAGGCAGAGAGCCAGAACAGCGATCTGCCTATGTAAACAAGGTCAATTTCTGCTCTGTCGGTAGGTAAGGCATTGATCCTGTGTTCCTGCAAGGCAGAAACATGGATCAATGCCTTCCCATAGTAAAAGCATCTCCCCCACAATAAGTAAACACATTGTTAGGTATATAGTTAACCCCTTAATCGCCCCTGATGTTAACCCCTTCCCAGCCAGTGTCAGTCCAGTGACAGTGTATATTTTTTGCACTGATCACTGTATTAGTATCACTGGTCCCCAAAAAGTGTCAAAAGTTCCCTGGGTGACTCACTTTTTGCCTTACAATTTTGATGCTTCCCTGCTAAGACATTGGTAATCTCGATTTATACTTCCAATCTCTGCATTCATGGTATATGTTTATTACCATGTACTACCCCGGGGACCCCTACTGCCTCTCATTTCTTTCTTTTTTTTTGCCTACCTAAGATTACTTTTTATTTTATTTTCAATTTACTCTTTATATAGTTTTGGTAGCAGAACTTTTATTTCCTTGGTTATCATTATACCAATTGTACATATTTCCAATATGTAGTAAAATATTTTAGATTCTATAATTTTTTTATTGTTTTTTTAAAAACGATACTCTTGATAATAATTAATACCCTTTTTTATATCTGAGGTCATCTTATATTAATCTGGTCCAAGTGGGTTTTATCCTTTCTTATACAATGTATGACGTAATCTTTTGAATAGTTAGATCCATGCTAACATTGTTTTAGTTAAACTACTTTTAGTTTATGTTGGAACTACAACTCAATTTTATTACCATATATGTGATCTTTTGTTTTGTTACCACCATATGTACTTATGTATGCTAATTGTTAAAATTCAATAAACAAATTTGACAAGAAAAAGTGTCAAAAGTGTCAGTTAGTGTACGATTTGTCTGCCACGATATCGCAGTCCCGCTAAGTCGCTGATCACCGACATAATATCGCAGTCCCGATATAAGTCACTGATCGCCCTCCGCCGTGGCTATGTACGCCAAGTGTATGACATGGGAGCACGCCCGCAAGGTAACCCCCTTGGGAGAAAGCTTCCCAGAAGGGGTTAGATATTGGGAAGGAGCCAAGAGAGCGGCGAGGAACCCCAGAAAATGGTGTTCGGGGCCACTCTGTGCAAAACAAGATGCACAGTGGAGTTGAGTATGACATGGTTGCTTTTTTTAAAAAAAAATGCGAACCTTTACAATCACTTTAACCACTTCCCTACCGCGCCATAGGGGATTGACGTCTGTGTCAACCCCTCGCCCATGAGACTGGACGTTGCACAACGCCCTGTCTTCACAGCACTCTAGGGCGCGCCCGCGCCCTGCCGGCGGCACGCGCGCACCCGCAGCACCACTCTCGATCCCGCGTGCGTGCCCGACGACTGCGATTGCCGCCGGGCACCCGCTGATCACGGCAGGTGTGTGGATCTGTGTGTGTAAACACACAGATCCACCTCCTGTCAGCGGTGAGGAGACTGATGTGTGTTCCCAGTACAGAGGTACAGAGGAACACACATCGGTCTCCTCCCCTTGTGAGTCCCCCCCCCCCTACAGTTAGACCGCGCAATTGTCATTGAAAGTGCAACAGCGCTGAAAATTAAAAATTGGTCTGGGCAGGAAGGGGGTGAAAATGCCCTGTATGGAAGGGGTTAACCACTACACTACCGCGAGCCATCAAATGACGGCAGGACGATAAGCCTCTCGTTCTGGGAGGACGTCAAATGCTATAAATCTATCCCCTATTTGTAGCCACTATAACTTTTGCGAAAACCAATCAATTAACGCTTTTTGCGATTTTTTTTAACCAAAAATACAGTACAGACCAAAAGTTTGGACACACCTTCTCGTTCAAAGAGTTTTCTTTATTTTCATGACTATGAAAATTGTAGATTAACACTGAAGGCATCAAAACTATGAATTAACACATGTTGAATTTAATACATAACAAAAAAGTGTGAAACAACTGAAAATATGTCATATTCTAGGTTCTTCAAAGTAGCCACCTTTTGCTTTGATTACTGCTTTGCAGACTCTTGGCATTCTCTTCATGAGCTTCAAGAGGTAGTCACCTGAAATGGTGTTCCAACAGTCTTGAAGGAGTTCCCAGAGATGCTTAGCACTTGTTGGCCCTTTTGCCTTCACTCTGTGGTCCAGCCAGGGCCGATCTTGGGCGGGTGCACTGGGTGCCTGGCACCCAGGCGCCCAGAGGGGGGAGGCGCCGAAGTGTCAGAGTGCTTCCTCCCTCCTCCTCTCCTTGAACTGTGCCAAAGAGTCATTTGCGCGTGCGGTGCAGTCCGCGAGCAGACACAAGCACAGTAGCACTGTTAGTGGTGGCGCCGGGAGTGCAAGGAGCCGCGGCCGCTCACTTACATGTTTTTTTTCTTGTTGCTTCAGTCCGAGCAAGCGAGTCAATCGTCTGGCTCGAGGGAAGTTGCGGACTACAGCTCCCAGAAGCCACAGCGGCGGCCGGCATGTCAGCTGGCTTCACTGACGTGACGGCCGCCGCTGTGGCTTCTGGGAGCTGTAGTCCGCAACTTCCTCCGAGCCAGACGATTGACTCGCTTGCTCGGACTGAAGCAACAAGAAAAAAAACATGTAAGTGAGCGGCCGTGGCTCCTTGCACTCCCGGCACTAACAGTGCTACTGTGCTTGTATCGTGACGGCTGCCGATGTGGCTTCTGGGAGTTGTGACTTCTGAGGGAGGCTCCCGGTGGGTGGTGTAAACAAGGAAGAGAAGTTGTGCTACAACTCCGGGCATGTCAATGTAATTGACCCCACAGGAGCCTCAAACCCCCCCCCCCCCCCAGGACTGGAGGAGGCCATGCAACTTGGAAGCAGGAGGACGGGACCTGTCCTGCTGAGCTGGCAGCTGCCATTGGACCATGGCTGAGGTGAGAGATCCTGACCCCCACATGATCATTCTGCCCATTACCTGTGGGTCCTGCTGGGAGCTGCCCATTACCTTTGGGTCCTGCTGGGAGCTGCCCATTACCTGTGGGTCCTGCTGGGAGCTGCCCATTACCTGTGGGTCCTGCTGGGAGCTGCCCATTACCTGTGGGTCCTGCTGGGAGCTGCCCATTACCTGTGGGTCCTGCTGGGAGCTGCCCATTACCTGTGGGTCCTGCTGGGAGCTGCCCATTACCTGTGGGTCCTGCTGGAAGCTAGCCATAGCCTACAGGCCAGCAGGGCCCACTGGTCATGACCAGCTCCCTGCAGAACCCACAGGTCCACGGCCAGCTCCCTGCAGGACCCACAGGTCCGCAGACAGCCCCCTGCAGGACCCACAGATTCGTAGCCAGCCCCCTGCAGTACCCACAGATCCACAGCCACCTCCCAGCAGGACCCACAGGCTGTAGGTCCTGCTGGGAACTGTCTGCAGACCTGTGGTTCCTGCGGGCCGCTGACCTGTGGTTCCTGCTGGCCGCACCAGGTGACCCCAACACTAGCGATGCCACTGCTTGTGTGTGTCTCGCACATCGCACAAGCTTTGGTCTAAAATTCCTGGCGGCACTGTAACAAAGTCCCGCCTCCTGTGAGATAGACGGAACACTGATCCAATGCAGTAAAATTTAATCAGTGTGACGTGTATCATAGAAGCCACAAGCTGGTCTAGGAGACGGGACTTTGTTACAGTGGCTGCCCGGGAGATTTAAATCCAAGCTCTGTGACAGCAGGAGATCGTCGCTGCTCTGTGTGATCGAGGAGCACTAAAAGGCTGCAATTGGTGTACACTGATGAGCTGGATTTGGTGGGAACTGGTAGGTTGCATTTGATGGGCGCTGATTTGGCTGTAATTGGTGGGCACTGATAGGCTGCATTTGATGCATTGATTTCTTGTATCATTTCCTCAGTCTCTGGCCATCTCTTGTATCATGCCCGCAGTCTCTGACCATCTCTTGTATCATGCCCGCAGTCTCTGACCATCTCTTGTATCATGCCCGCAGTCTCTGACCATCTCTTGTATCATGCCCGCAGTCTCTGACCATCTCTTGTATCATGCCTGCAGTCTCTGACCATCTCTTGTATCATGCCTGCAGTCTCTGACCATCTCTTGTATCATGCCTGCAGTCTCTGACCATCACTTGTATCATGCCTGCAGTCTCTGACCATCTCCTGTACTATGTATGTAGTCTGAGGGCTCTTTCTACCAGACCTCCTGACATAAGCCCTCTTGTAATTTGTTTATTGTTAAGAGGATCCCAGGATAATGAAGACTTCTTAAGGGAGCATCTCTGTGTCTGAGTCGTTGAAACATTTTGTAAAGGGGAGGAGTTAGTAAGATGACTACTCCCATGTGGGGGGCGCCAGAAATATTTCTGCACCCAGGCGCCTGTGACCCTAGGATCGGCCCTGGGTCCAGCTCACCCCAAACCATCTCGATTGCGTTCAGGTCTGGTGACTGTGGAGGCCAGGTCATCTGGTGCAGCACCCCATCACTCTCCTTCTTGGTCAAATAGCCCTTACACAGCCTGGAGGTGTGTTTGGGGTCATTGTCCTGTTGAAAAATAAATGATGGTCCAACTAAAAGCAAACCGGATGGAATAGCATGCCACTGCAAGATGCTGTGGTAGCCATGCTGGTTCAGTATGCCTTAAATTTTGAATAAATCCCCAACAGTGTCACCAGCAAAGCACCCCCACACCATCACACCTCCTCCTCCATGCTTCACGGTGGGAACCAGGCATGTAGAGTCCATCCGTTCACCTTTTCTGCGTCGCACAAAGACACGGTGGTTGGAACCAAAGATCTCAAATTTGGACTCATAAGACCAAAGCACAGATTTCCACTGGTCTAATGTCCATTCCTTGTGTTCTTTAGCCCAAACAAGTCTCTTCTGCTTGTTGCCTTTCTTTAGCAGTGGTTTCCTAGCAGATATTCTACCATGAAGGCCTGATTCACACTGTCTCCTCTTAACAGTTGTTCTAGAGATGTGTCTGCTGCAAAAGGTGGCTACTTTGAAGAACCTAGAATATGACATATATTTTCAGTTGTTTCACACTTTTTTGTTATGTATATAATTCCACATGTGTTAATTCATAGTTTTGATGCCTTCAGTGTGACTACAATTTTCAAACTTTTGGTCTGTACTGTATATAGAAGAGTGCGTATCGGCCTAAACTGAGGAAAGAATGATTTTTTTATATATATATATTTTTGGGGGATATTTATTATAGCAAAAAGTAAAAAATATTGCTTTTTTTTTTCAAAATTGTCGCTCTTCCTTTGTTTATAGCGCAAAAAAACACAGAGGGGATTAAATACCACCAAAAGAAAGCTCTATTTGTGAGGAAAAAATATATAACAATGTCATTTGGGTACAACATTGCATGACCGCACAATTGTCATTCAAAGAGTGACAGCGTTAAAAGCTGAAAAACGGCTTGGACAGGAAGGGGGTGAAAGTGCCCATTATTGAAGTGGTTAATGAAGCTGATTATATATTTGGGAAATATGTTGAGAGTTTTCTTTATTCACCTGAATGAATTAACTCTAAAAGCCCTTTCACACTCACAGTGCCCAGGCATCGCTTTTCGGCCGCTAGCAGGGCGATTTTAACCCCTGCTTGCACCCAAAAAGGTGAGCCTAGAAAAACCAAAAGCCAGAGAATTGAGCCGAACATAATTACATTTCGAAATTTGGCCGGTCCCTGCCCGAGATCCTGCCATGAATGTCCTTGATTAGGCACTTTTGGGTAACACTTGTTCATTGCCTGAAAAGCAATCAGTGAACTTTGTATTCAGAGTGCAGCTTTATAGTGTTAGACCGCTTACACACGAGGAGACATATCCGATGAAAACAATCCGACAGACCGTTTTCATCGGACATGTCTCCTGGGATGTTTTGGTTTGATGTGTGTACACACGATCAAACCAAAATCCCCGCGGACAGACAGCGCGATGACGTTGACACCGCCACATCATCAAACCAGGAAGTAAAATGCTTCCACGCATGCGTCGAATCCATTCGACGCATGTGGGAAATTTCGGTCCGCTGGTTAGGCGTACTAACCAGCGGACATATCTGACAGACCGCTTTCCAGCAGACAAGTTTTAAAGCATGCTTTAAAACTTTTGTCTGCTGGAAACCTGTCTGCTAGCCCGTACACACGATCGGATATGTCCGCTGAAACTGGTCTGCGGACCAGTTTCAGCAGATATGTTCGATCGTGTGTATGCGGCCGTAGATGTTCTAGAGGTGATCCTGCTGTCTCCTAAATTACTGTTTTTTTGTTTGTTTGTTTCAATTTTAAACAGGTTTAATGCAATGCAACCCTGAGACAAGCGTTTGGCTCACAGTTGCTCTGCAGCCCCATTGACTTAAATGGGTAATTTTGAACAGAGATGTCGCCTGTCATCTCAGCATGCTGTGTGAAATGTTCTGTGTTACAAAGCATTGTGGGTGGGGCATGTATACAGTCCCCTCTGGGTGTATGGTAGGCTTTAGGTGAGCAGATGGGGAGGGTGGTAAAACTGTGGCCTCTTTTTACTGATGTGTGAAACATAGAGTGACAACATATGTCCCTTACTCCCAATTGTTCCCCTGTATTGTATGCCCCAATGGCCCTGTTTTGTACAGAAAATGAAAAAAAATTCAATAAAGAGAAATAAAAAAAGAAAATGCCAGTTACTTATACTACATTAGCTAACAAAATTTCCTCCAGTTAAGGATTACAGCTGCTTTAATGGCAGACAAACAATGTATTGTTGTATAGGCAGTGCCAATCAAATGTCTGCTATTTGAAACTATTTGGGTACAATTTTTATCTTTCTCCTAATGGTCTTAGAATATTAATTTCACTGTCTGAATTATTTCAGAAGTAAAAAACAGAGACGATACAAAAATAGAAAGGCTTTTGTTTCTGAGAATATATAGTACGCCCATCTGGGGTTTATGTATATAAATGATAAATAATGAAATGGACAATCCTGAGTATCTCCTGCAGCCTTGTGGTCAGAAAGGGGATCTGTCTTTATGTTTTTGTATGGAAGATGATGATTTTTAATCACTGTGTCATGTCTAGCACAGTAATATGTGGCCGTGTCTTCCACTTTCATATTGTCTATTTGTAGATATGCCGTGTTTATGGATTTATCAGATGTTATTGTGAATCTTCCCTGATATGAAGAGGCATAATCTGTAGCTCCATCCTCAGGGTCAATCCCCCCAATCCATGTCAGTCCTCTCCCTGGAACCTGTTGAACCCAGCTTATATAGGTGTCAGCGATTTGAAATCCGGATCCTTTACAGGACATCTTCCCGCTCTCTCCAGGTTTTTTAACTTCTGAATTGGACTGGATAAGTGTTTGTGACATGACTCCTTCATAAGAGAAATGATAACGTTATACATGAGAAATAAATTGTCATCATCAGATCAGTATTATTTAACCCCTTCCTAACCTGACTTACCGAGCAGTAAGGACAGACAGGTGACATAATAAAAAAGAAACATGTTGTATTATTTGCTCTCCGGTTGCTCTCAGTTCTGTACAGACTTCAGCTTTATACTGAGACACTACGACCTCTCTGTTCAGCTTTTCATCCCCACAGACCTAAGACCAGGAGGAGCGATGACATTTGCATAAGGAGTGGAATCTATAAAAATGCTCCACATCATAAAAGGACTGTATAGTATTTTCAATAATATTTAATTAGTCACATAAAGGGAATTCTTTCTACAGCATGTATATGGTATATTATATATATAAATGGCAGCCTTTATACACTTAGGTTTCCTGCTTTACGGAGTGACTCAAGAGTTACATTGGGGGTTATTTACAAAAAGGCAAATCCACTTTGCACTACAAGTGCAAACTACAAGTGCAAAGTTCACTTAAAATTGCACTGAAAGTGCACTTGGAAGTGCAGTCGCTGTAAATCTGAGGGGTAGATCTGAATTGAGGGTAACTCTGCTGATTTTATCATCCAATTATGTGCAAGATAAAATGCTGGTTTTTATTTTCCTTGCATGTCCCCCTCAGATCTACAGCGACTTTCAGTGCAATTTCAAGTGCACTTTACACTTGTAGTTTGCACTTGTAGTGCAAAGTGGATTTGCCTTTTTCGTAAATAGCCTCCATAGAAACATAAAAATATGATAGCAGAAAAAAGACCAAGTGGTCCATTTTTCTTTTCTTTTATTGAGTTATATATGATTTATTTTTTATTTTTGCTGTTAGTTTTTTTTTTGCCTTTTTTTTTACTTTGCAATGAAAACACACGCTGCATAAGGAAATACTAGAGTCCGTTAGGAAACTGTACCTTGATTCCGATAGCTAGCTTTTTGGGTAATAAACATATTTGTTTCCTTTTGTGTTCTTATTTGGATTTTTTTTGTCTTTCATTTTATTCTTATTTATTTATTTATTTGAGGTACCAGTCACTTTTAGCTGCTGTCTTGTCCAGAGCAATTTACTATTACTTTCTTTGCTACAAGGCTTCCCTTTAAAGAAAAGAAAAGACGTTTGTTTAGAGGTGGTTGCAGATTTGATTTTATTTGTTGCTTTTTTACTTTTTATCCTATTATGTTAAAATAGCTTTTTTTTATTTGGAGTGCTTAACTGGCTTGTTACTGCTGTTCTGTTCTTTAAGCTACCTTATTTTGCAGCATGCATCTGCATCATTTGAACTAGAAAAAAAAGTGCAAGAACAGTATCACCTACACCACCTCACATTATATCACTTACATTTAATGCATCCCTCTGCCCAATCCCCTTTGATAAAATAAAAAGTAGGCCTATTATCCCTGATTAGTACATTTCAGTCAATTCTCTCCCAATGTCCTGTTGCTGGTCAGTATATAGCAGGGCCGGAGTGGGACTCATTTTCAGCTCTGGAGTTTCATGCCTTAGACCAGCCTACTTTAGTTCACGACTATTAAAATAATGTAATTAAAACCTCAAAATATAAGTTTGCAATGGCGCACTGTTCTCTGTCACAGTGGCTGCGTTTGGTGGCACAGTGGCTGCGTGTGATGAGCACAGTGGCGACAATGATGGGCACAGTTGCTGCGTTTGATGGGCACAGTGGCTGCGTTTGATGAGCACCGTGGCTGCGTTTGATGGGCACAGTGGCGACAATTGATGGGCACAGTGGCTGCGTTTGATGGGCACAGTGGCTGCATGTGATGGCACAGTGGCTGCATGTGATGGCACAGTGGCTGCGTTTGGTGGCACAGTGGCTGCGTGTGAGGTGGCACAGTGGCTGCGTGTGATGAGCACAGTGCCCCTTTACATCAGGTGTCCCCATCACAGTGCCCCTTTACATCAGGTGTCCCATCACAGTGCCCTCTTACATCAGGTGTCCCCATCAAAGAGCCTCTTTACATCAGGCATTCCCGTCAGAGTGCCTCCTTACATCAGATGTCCCCATCACAGTGCCCCTTTACATCAGGTGTCCCCATCACAGTGCCCTCTTACATCAGGTGTCCCCATCACGGTGCCCCTTTACATCAGGTTTCCCCATCACAGTGCCCCTTTACATCAGGTTTCCCCATCACAGTGCCCTCATCCATCAGGTGTCCCCATCACGGTGCCCCTTTACATCAGGTTTCCCCATCACATTGCCCTCTTACATCAGGTGTCCCCATCACAGTGCCCCTTTATATCAGGTTTCCCCATCACATTGGCTGCGTGTGATGAGCACAGTGGCGACAATTGATGGGCACAGTGGCTGCGTTTGATGGGCACCGGGGCTGCGTTTGATGGGCACAGTGGCGACAATTGATGGGCACAGTGGCTGCGTTTGATGGGCACAGTGGCTGCATGTGATGGCACAGTGGCTGCATGTGATGGCACAGTGGCTGCGTGTGAAGAGCACAGTGCCCCTTTACATCAGGTGTCCCCATCACAGTGCCCCTTTACATCAGGTGTCCCCATCACAGTGCCCCTTTACATCAGGTGTCCCCATCGCAGTGCCCTCTTACATCAGGTGTCCCCATCACAGTGCCCCTTTACATCAGGTGTCCCCATCACAGTGCCCTTTTAAATCAGGCATTCCCGTCAGAGTGCCTCCTTACATCAGATATCCCCATCAAAGTGCCCCTTTACATCAGATGTCCCCATCACAGTGCCCCTTTACTTCAGGTGTCCCCATCACAGTGCCCTCTTACATCAGGTGTCCCCATCACAGTGCCCCTTTACATCAGGTTTCCCCATCACAGTGCCCCTTTACATCAGGTTTCCCCATCACAGTGCCCTTTTTCATCAGGTGTCCCCATCACAGTGCCCTCTTACATCAGGTGTCCCAGTGCCCCTTTACAGTGCCCCTTACATCAGGTTTCCCCATCCCCCTCTTATCAGGTGTCATCACAGTGCCCCTTTACATCAGGTTTCCCATCACAATGCCCCTTTACATCAGGTTTCCCCATCACAGTGCCCCTTTACATCAGTTGTTCCCATCACAGTGCCCTCTTACATCAGGTGTCCCCATCACAGTGCCCTCTTACATCAGGTGTCCTCATTAAAGAGCCTCTTTACATCAGGCATTCCCGTCAGAGTGCCTCCTTACATCAGGTGTCCCCATCACGGTGCCCCTTTACATCAGGTTTCCCCATCACAGTGCCCTTTTACATCAGGTGTCCCCATCACATGCCCTCTTACATCAGGTGTCCCCATCACAGTGCCCTCTTACATCAGGTGTCCCCATCACAGTGCCTCCTTTACATCAGGTCCCCATCACGTGCCCCATCACAGTGCCCTCTTACATCAGGTGTCCCCATCACAGTGCCCTTTACATCATCACAGGTCCCTTTACATCAGTCCCCATCACAGTGCCCTCTTACATCAGGTGTCCCCATCACAGTGCCCCTTTACATCAGGTTTCCCCATCACAGTGCCCCTTTACATCAGGTTTCCCCATCACAGTGCCCCTTTACATCAGGTTTCCCCATCACAGTGCCCCTTTACATCAGGTGTCCCCATCACAGTGCCCTCTTACATCAGGTTTCCCCATCACAGTGCCCCTTTACATCAGTTTTCCCCATCACAGTGCCCCTTTACATCAGGTGCCCCATCACAGTGCCCTCTTACATCAGGTTTCCCCATTACAGTGCCCTTTTACATCAGGTGTCCCCATCACAGTGCCCCTTTACATCAGGTTTCCCCATCACAGTGCACCTTTACATCAGGTTTCCCCATCACAGTGCCACTTTACATCAGGTGTCCCCATCACAGTGCCCTCTTACATCAGGTGTCCCCATCAAAGTGCCCCTTTACATCAGGCATTCCCGTCAGAGTGCCTCCTTACATCAGATGTCCCATCAGTGTCCCCCTTAACATAAAATGTGCACATCAGCATAGCCCTTAACATAAAATAAGGGTCATTGATATGCACATTATATGTTAAGGGACCCTCTGATGGGCAAATTTTATGTTATGGGGCACCCTGATGGACACATTTTATATTAAGGGGCACTCTAATGGGCACAACAAAACGTGCCTCTTACCATAAAATTTGCCCATCAGAGTGCCCCTTAACATAAAATATGCCCATCAGAGTTCTCCTTAACATAAAATATGCCCATCAGAGTGCCCATTACCATAAAATTTGCCCATCAGAGTTCCCCTTAACATAAAAAATGTCCAACAGCGTGCCCCTTAATATAACTGTGTCTATCAGCGTGCCCCTTAACATAAAATAAGGGTCACGCTGATGAGCACCTTTCATGTTAAGGGGCACTCTGATGGGCACTTTTTATTTTAACCACTTAAGACCCGGACCAATACGCTGGTAAATGACCCAAGGTGTTTTTGCGATTCGGCACTGCGTCGCTTTAACAGACAATTGCGCGGTCGTGCGATGTGGCTCCCAAACAAAATTTGCGTCCTTTTCTTCCCACAAATAGAGCTTTCTTTTGGTGGTATTTGATCACCTCTGCGATTTTTATTTTTTTGCGCTATATACAAAAATAGAGCGACATTTTTGAAAAAAAAACACTATTTTTTACTTTTTGTTAAAAAAAAAAATCAAATAAACTAAATTTTAGTCAAACATTTAGGCCAAAATTTATTTAGCCACATGTCTTTAGTAAAAAAAAAAAATTGCAATAAAAAAAAATAGCTACCTAGCGGGAACAGCGACACTAATACAGCGATCAGAAAAAATGATCGCTTAGTGACGCTGGCAATAGGGAGTGAAAGGGTTAACTAGGGCGGTGATCAGGGGGTTAAAACTTTATTAGGGGGGGTGGGGGGGGCTATCCTGAACCTAACACTAACTGATTTTACACTGCCTGTCACACTGACACTAAATGCAGTGATTAGATCACTGCATTCAGTGACACTGTGACAGGGGGGGTGGGGGGGCAGATCGCAAGGGGTTAAGTGTGCCTATGTGTGTGTGTGTCAGTGTAATGTTGGTGCACACTTACTGTTAGGTGTTTCTCCCATCGCAGCGGTTGGAAATACCGCTGCGATGGGAGATTACATCACTTCCCCCTTCCTGTGTTTACACAGGAGGAGGAGAAGTGACAGGAGACTGGGAGCGCGCGCATTGGCTGGGAGCGATCGCGGGGGGGCGGGTAAACGCCGACATCCGCCCGCTCGTCCCGGATCGCTCCCGGAGCCAGGAGGACCCCCGCACGCCGCGGAGGGGGTCACGATGGGACCCCCGAACCGCACTTAGGCGGAGACGTAAATTTACGCCCTTGTGCCTGTAGGATCCATTCTGTGGCCGTATATGTGCGTGCGGGGGTCCTTAAGTGGTTAAGGGGCACTCTGATGGTCACATTTTAATTTAAGGGGCACTCTGATGGTCACATTTTTAAGCGGCACGCTAATGGACAAAATTTAATTTAAGGGGCACGCAGATGGGTATATTTTTAATATACACGCTGGTTCGGCACATTTTATGTTAAGGGACACTCAGGTGTCCCCATCACATTGCCCTCTTACATCAGGTGTCCCCATCACAGTGCCCCTTTATATCAGGTTTCCCCATCACAGCGCTCCTTTACATCAGGTGTCCCCATCACAGTGCCCTCTTACATCAGGTGTCCCCATCACAGTGCCCTCTTACATCAGGTGTCCCCATCACAGTGCCCCTTTACATCAGGTTTCCCCATCACAGTGCCCCTTTACATCAGGTTTCCCCATCACAGTGCCCCTTTACATCAGGTTTCCCCATCACAGTGCCCCTTTACATCAGGTGTCCCCATCACAGTGCCCTCTTACATCAGGTTTCCCCATCACAGTGCCCCTTTACATCAGTTTTTCCCCATCACAGTGCCCCTTTACATCAGGTGCCCCATCACAGTGCCCTCTTACATCAGGTTTCCCCATTACAGTGCCCTTTTACATCATCAGGTGTCCCCATCACAGTGCCCCTTTACATCAGGTTTCCCCATCACAGTGCACCTTTACATCAGGTTTCCCCATCACAGTGCCACTTTACATCAGGTGTCCCCATCACAGTGCCCTCTTACATCAGGTGTCCCCATCAAAGTGCCCCTTTACATCAGGCATTCCCGTCAGAGTGCCTCCTTACATCAGATGTCCCATCAGTGTCCCCCTTAACATAAAATGTGCACATCAGCATAGCCCTTAACATAAAATAAGGGTCATTGATATGCACATTATATGTTAAGGGACCCTCTGATGGGCAAATTTTATGTTATGGGGCACCCTGATGGACACATTTTATATTAAGGGGCACTCTAATGGGCACAACAAAACGTGCCTCTTACCATAAAATTTGCCCATCAGAGTGCCCCTTAACATAAAATATGCCCATCAGAGTTCTCCTTAACATAAAATATGCCCATCAGAGTGCCCATTACCATAAAATTTGCCCATCAGAGTTCCCCTTAACATAAAAAATGTCCAACAGTATTCGTGCCCCTTAATATAACTGTGTCTATCAGCGTGCCCCTTAACATAAAATAAGGGTCACGCTGATGAGCACCTTTCATGTTAAGGGGCACTCTGATGGGCACTTTTTATTTTAACCACTTAAGACCGGACCAATACGCTGGTAAATGACCCAAGGTGTTTTGCGATTCGGCACTGCGTCGCTTTAACAGACAATTGCGCGGTCGTGCGATGTGGCTCCCAAACAAAATTTGCGTCCTTTTCTTCCCACAATAGAGCTTTCTTTTGGTGGTATTTGATCACCTCTGCGATTTTTTTTTTTTTTTTTGCGCTATATACAAAAATAGAGCGACATTTTTGAAAAAAAAACACTATTTTTTACTTTTTGTTAAAAAAAAAATCAAATAAACTAAATTTTAGTCAAACATTTAGGCCAAAATTTATTTAGCCACATGTCTTTAGTAAAAAAAAAAAATTGCAATAAAAAAAAATAGCTACCTAGCTAGACAGGAACAGCGACACTAATACAGCGATCAGAAAAATGATCGCTTAGTGACGCTGGCAATAGGGAGTGAAAGGGTTAACTAGGGCGGTGATCAGGGGTTAAAACTTTATTAGGGGGGGGGTGGGGGGCTATCCTGAACCTAACACTAACTGATTTTACACTGCCTGTCACACTGACACTAAATGCAGTGATTAGATCACTGCATTCAGTGACACTGTGACAGGGGGGGTGGGGGGGCAGATCGCAAGGGGTTAAGTGTGCCTATGTGTGTGTGTGTCAGTGTAATGTTGGTGCACACTTACTGTTAGGTGTTTCTCCCATCGCAGCGGTTGGAAATACCGCTGCGATGGGAGATTACATCACTTCCCCCTTCCTGTGTTTACACAGGAGGAGGAAGTGACAGGAGACTGGTGAGCGCGCGCGCATTGGCTGGGAGCGATCGCGGGGGGGGGCGGGTAAACGCCGACATCCGCCCGCTCGTCCCGGATCGCTCCGGAGCCAGGAGGACCCCCGCACGCCGCGGAGGGGGTCACGATGGGACCCCCGAACCGCACTTAGGCGGAGACGTAAATTTACGCCCTTGTGCCTGTAGGATCCATTCTGTGGCCGTATATGTGCGTGCGGGGGTCCTTAAGTGGTTAAGGGGCACTCTGATGGTCACATTTTAATTAAGGGGCACTCTGATGGTCACATTTTTAAGCGGCACGCTAATGGACAAAATTTAATTTAAGGGCACGCAGATGGGTATATTTTTAATATACACGCTGGTTCGGCACATTTTATGTTAAGGGACACTCTGATGGGCACAAAAAAATGTGTCCATCAGTGTGCCCCTTAACAAAATATGCCCATCAGTGCCCATTAAAAATATACCATCAGCATGCTCTTAAAATAAAATTTGTCTATCAGCGTGCCCCTTTAATTAAAATGTGTCCATCAGAGTGACCCTAAAATTAAAAAAAAGGTGGGTGCCCATCAGCCTGACTTATAACAAAATATGCCAGCACAATTAAAATATTTTAGTTATCACTATTTAAGTGTGTCCCTCCATACCCTGCATGCAGGAGGGCACATCTGAAAATACCGAAGGGGCGGAAGCTGCAAGATATTGAGAGCCAGGACCCGGAACCGCGAACAGCAGGGGGACAGGCCCGCACGTGACGTCACACCCCCTACTCACAGGGAGAGTCGGGAACGCGAGCAGCAGGAGGCGGGGGCGCACGTGACATCACGCCCCTACCCGCCGCGGGATGTGAGTCAACTTCTTCCGAGACCTGTGGTGAGGAGCAGGGGGGCGGGCACATGCATGCAGCGTCAGTGGTTGCTGAGGAAACCCGCGATCCAGCACACCAACGCTGACATTACTGGCGGTCCGGGGAGAAGCGTCACTCGGACCGCGGGCCACCATTTAGTGATGGTGACTTATCACCGGCCGCAAACCGACAGCCCACCGGGAATTATCCCCTGGAATATAGTAAGCTTTATAGAAATTGGTCATTGACAGGACATTTTTGCAGCAGCAAACATAAGACAGCCACAGCAAACTACTGTAAGAACCGGTAGTGATGAGTATTTTTGTCACTTGCGTTTTTTCCGGTTGTAAACAAACCACTACTGGTTTGAAAACAGCATGGGATCATACCGATCTTGATATGATCAGAGGATCTGTCATGCCTATTGTCACAAGGGATGTTTACATTGATAAAAATAAAATTAAAGTATAGTGCACGCAAAGGCAAATGCACATGTTGGCTCCCCATTGTACGTAAGCAGTGATCGCACCGCACATGTGAGGTATCATCAGATCCAGAGCAATAATTCTATCACCAGACTTCCTGCGTATTTCTAAAGTGGTATAAGGGATTGCCTATGGATAATAGAGTTTACGTAGTTCGTCATTGTTGTTACAGACATTTTTGTATTTTACCAAACAATTGGGTATTTTATTATGTCTTTTGTGAATTACAATTCATGACATGTATTTTTTTTCCCAAAAAATTATGTTTGAAAAAAAACGCTGTATAAATACCGTGTGACATAAAACATTGCAATAGGGGGCGTGGCCGGACTGAGCAGGAAGATGGACGCCTAATCTTTGAGCTCCGGCTACCTCAGAGCAGACCACGTCTTAACACCGAGGTTTTTGCCCCTATTTCAGGCTGGTAAACAACCATGGGCACAGCCTCAAGGCAGTCGTCGACCTCCCGCTCTCATTCCCCACGGGGAACACACCGGTCCCACGGGCAGAACATACCGGAGATGTTCCGCTCGTCCGCTGGGAACATGGCGTCCTCCCACTCGAATGCTTCTCGGGGCTCGACCCTGCCCTCACCTCCTGTATCCTCTGACATAATTCTGTCAGCTCCGCCAGCCGCGATCTCTCCTCAACCAACGACGACATGACCG